>JXCR01131893.1:162432-182844 GCA_002079205.1 Phalaenopsis hybrid cultivar
TTTCAATTCGGTAAGCTGTGATGATCTGTAACCATATATTAAAATTCGACTATTCTTTTGAATATTTTTATTCATTAGCTCCTGTAATGAATTTTAATAATTTTGTAAGTAAATTTTGAGCTCAATGTATTTTTTATCTCTACATTTTGTTAATTAGATGGTTTATCTTTATCTTTTCTATTTTGATTTTGTTTCTCTTAATCTTTTCCTTTTACTCTCTTCTTATTTTGTTTATTGTTTTGTTGATAGAAGATTGATTATTTAATAGAAGCGTTGATTAGAATATATTTGTGAAGGATATTGTGAACTGCTTGTTGCTCGATTTACGAAGTGGCTGCTGTTCAAGTTGATTGTTTCCTTTTTTGCTCTCTTAGTGTTGTAGATTCTCCATGCTTTTTCTTTCAACTTTCGTTGTTTTATTTAGTTCTTTTACGTGGTTTTTTTTATGTATAGTTTATTTTCTTTGTTTTGTGTTGTGTTGTAAGTATTTCTGTGTATAGTTTCTTTCTCCTTGAATAAAATTGGGTGTGGCCCTTATTTTTACCAAAAAAGATTGGTTTGTTTACTCGAAAAATTTGTAGTGCACTGTAATTCTTTGTGAATTTTAGAAAATTGAATATTTGATATGAAGAGTTATAAATATAATGTATATTATGAATGAATTTGAATTTTATGCCTTAATTTTGGCTCAACTTAGAATTCATTCGATTTGGTTGAATTTTAGATTTATATTATTCATTAATGAAAAATGTTAGCAGATTGTCATACGTCAATCATCGGTCATCGACCGACGTCGGACACTGCATTGAATTGTTTGTTTAAGTCTAACTCGGGTTAACCTAATTCAACTAAAAAATAATGCATTCGATTTAGTTAATTTAGACTTGAATTGTTTGTTTAAGTCTAAGATGGGTTAGACTTAAATCATCTTAGACTTAAATCAATCCTTGATTAAACTAGGGTTGAGACTTAAGACAAGCTTGAAGTTGAGTCTCAAGTCANCATCCTATTAATTATTATTAATTAGGGCTTACATTTGTATGACACAATCATACAAATAGCCTGGAAGATAGGAGGATTTATGTCATAACAAACGACAACCTCAGATTCTAAGGCGATTTATGACTTAAATTGCACAACATGATTGTGCAAAGGCCTAAAGATAAGGTGAGGATTTATATTGCACTAGGCAAAGATCCTCAAAATCCTATGGCTTGTTATTTAATTCTAGGAAAAAGATTTGTTGTTGTAGCTCCGCTTGCTCTCTCGAAGTTGTTCTTCTGTACATTCTCGTCGTGCTGCTCACTGAGTCTACTCCAAGCTCCTCGTCTAAGTATTAATCCTAAGTTCTAAGGTTTAAAAGGTTTTACAATTTATGTTTTTAGGCTTTGGTTATGTTATTGTTCAAGTATTATGGGGGGGTTAAAGTTAATTAGAGTGACACCAGTTAGGATCTCACGGATCCTCATTCCATTACCACTATTTTCTCTTGAATTTACTTAGTCTAAATGAGTTGTTAAGCCTATTTAAACTGGGGAGATCTCGTTATCAATTGTGGGTTACCTCATCTGAGGGACTCTCGTAAACTCAAGATGACATGTTATGCTATGTATTTTTATGTTGTTTTATTTTGAAAACTTTTTTAATTTTGAAAAAAATGATTTTGGTATATTTTTTTAGGTAAGATAAATAAATGCAGGTAAGAAAATGTTGTGAAGTAAACAAATAAAATTACATTGCATAAAACATTAATGCGAATTTGGGTCTCTGCTACCACGGCATGGTTAGCACCATAAAACATAATATTTTTGCAAGAAATTTAAATAAATTGCAAAAACATAAACAAGAATGTTTGGTACGAGAAAAAGTCAGAAAAATGAGCCGATGAAAAACACAGGTAAAAGAAAACCTGTAGTCACATATAAAAATAGGGACTAGGTGTAAGACATTGGTGAAGGTGGAAGCTCAGAGCTGGATTGTGTGCTTCCCAACCTTAAGTGAGAGCTACCAACCCGATAATCTACGGAGGGCAGTCTTAACCTTGATCCAAGTGATTAACCATGGAACTTTACAAATTTTCATTTCTAAATTTAATTTTCATGCATATAAAATTTATTTTTATCATGCAAATAAACTTCATTTGTGTAAATATTTTTGCAAAGTAGTGTAATATACAAGTTAATCAATTTAATCAAGCTAGGTCTACAAAAAATCTAAGAGTATCGAGGGCAATCATCTTCTCAAGAGTCATTGAATAGTATCATCGTTCCTTATCCTCTCCTTTTATTAAAGGTATTTGAGGTAGGAGGTACTATCCTAAAATCCCACATCAGGTATCCCTCATTTTAGAACACATAGCATTATCGTCATTGTCCTAACCACCTAGACCTCAGACTTACACAAGCCCGATGATCCATAGGTGGCAAAAACCAATGTCTCTTGTTTCTCACATGGATTTAAATACCTTAAAGAAGACTCAAATCCTTGAGCATTGGGTTAATTAATATGGAATAAGTAGTATAGGTCATTTTATTAATTTAGTTGAATTATCAGGTCCCGATCCATATCTTGGTGGATCCCTAAAAGTTTTAATGGACAATTTTCCTTAGAAAAGAATAATAAGTCTAGTAGTCCTTCAAAATATCCAATATATTATAAAAGTGTTTGGGGCATAAACCTAAACAACTTTTAGAACCCTTGAACCGTTTTGAGTTCATTTGGACTTTTACATTGCTCACTTAATCATCCAAAGTTAAATTAAGTTTCAATGAATTAATACACCCTGTGCTAATGAAATTTAATATCTTAATTATGCCATGAGCGGGGTACTCATACATTTATTCAATGTTTTATTTATGGGTTATGTAAGTGTTGCTCTTAAGGCAAGCTTAAGCCACTAAAGATCTTGTACCCACCATTAAAGTTGGGCTTGTAGTGTTTAGAGGTGTCCATTAATTAATCATATTTCTCTTTTCTAAACCTCATTAAAAAAATTTAAATATCAAGCCCAATTAACTACTAAGCCCTTAAATCCAATATTCAGGGTAAATTTGTAATAATCAAAATGTTAAATTGAAGGTATTTAACTCTTATCAAAAGATCATGCTTATCACCAATCACCAACTAGAGGATTCTAATAAGTGAGTTATTATATTCCAAGCTTAAGCCCACTACCTTAGTAACATCCAATTGAATTATCCTCCAAGTCATAATAATTCATAAAATTACAATTTTACCCTTATCATGAAAAGGTGACAAGTTGGTTTCTATGTTTTAACCCATTATGTTTCAAACATTAAAAAGTTTATTATCATCAAAATTACCCATTTATACTTTGATTAACCCTAAAATTTAATTAGGGTATCAAAATCTCAAAATTACCATTTTGCCCCTACGACTCTCCACTTCATAACTCATCAAATACAACTCAAATGACTTTGAAATTTTTATGGTACCCCACTCATGGGTCAATTATATATTAAAGGAGAAATAATGATTTTTTTATTTTTATTTGATTTTTATAATTATTTTAGCTCAAAAATAAGATTTTCAATGTTAATTTATTTAACTAACCAAAGTAAAATTTCTATTCATGGGAAAATTATTGGAGGTTCACCTTGAATAGATGACTAATTGGACAAAATTTCATGATTTTTTAAATTATATTTAATTATTATGATTATTTATTGATTTTAGTGATTAATTAAATAGAAAATATAATTTAATTTCAAATATTAATTTTCATATTCTTATTAAATCTCTATAAGTCTAAAGAACTCCGAGAAGCAAACTTTTCATTTTTATGATTTTTATTTTATTTATTAAAATTATTTTAATGAAAAATTAAGAAAAAATACATCTTTATCATTTAAAAATCATAACTATATTAAAAAAATTAGGAAAAATATTTTAAAGGGTCCATGTGATCAAGGAACAATTAGGAACATTTTTAAGCATTTTCATATTCTTACAATTTTTAATTTTTTTTTCAATTTTAAAAGTAGCTCAAAAAAGAACTATTTATTTTAATATAAATTTTATTTTTTCTTGGTGTTCCTGATTACAAAGAACTCAGAAAATCATTTTTCATAATTTTCCTAATTATAATTTATTTATTATAATTATTTCAATGCAAAACCCCCATTTTACTTGAAAAATAGACTTTAGTGATCAAATCAATTCAAATGGATTTCAGATTTTTATAGAGTTTAAATGACCATTATTTATAGTGTGGAATTGTTTTTTATAATTTTTAATTATATTGTATTTATTTTAATTTTTATGATTTAAAATAACTTAATTCGCTATAGTGGTGTACATAATCATTTAAATTCATTTTATAATTTTCCTAAAATTCACTTACCTCAAGGAACCTACCAAAATAAGTCCCATATTTTTTTGACTTATATTTTAATTTATATAATTAATTTAAACAAAAATAGATAATTAGCCTTGAAAATTGGGGTTTCATGGCTATAAATGTTCTCTCACTTTGGAAAAATCAAAGAACATCCCTACTAGCATGAGGAACCAACCTCAAAAATTTCAAGCCATGATGATTATTATTTATTTAATTAAAATTAAAATAAGCCACACTAAAATCCTAAGACTTTCTAGCATATGAAATCAAACTGACCCCATATTTTTCATAGTTTAAACGAAAGAGCGATGTACCTCAAATCTTGCATCTATCTTGAAGGATAAAAATAGGACTTAAGGATGGGGCTCGATCAAATAAACTAGGGAATATATGACATCCATTTGGTCTGCGAAACCTTTGTATTTTCCAACAAGTTTCCCTATTTAATATAAAGAATTAAATAGGGTTTATATTAAGTTGGGTTCAGACATGCTTCCTATTAGGGCAAGCCCATATATTTAATTACATCTTAAATGACCAAAGTCGCCTAAGAAGTCTCTCGATAAAAATAAGAAAATATTATATTCAAGGAGTTTCAAAGGGTAGGATTTTTCAATGAGATCAGACATAGAGGTGTGAAAGGGGATTGGTTCAAATTTGGAACATTTTGTTGTAGAGTCCAAAGTAGGAAGAATTAGGAGATGTCATGGATCCAGTGGAGAACCCCGGTGACTTCCCAAGCTATCCTAATGTTTGGCTTCATTTCTAAGGAGAAATATTTAGATGTTTCATCCTAACAATTTTATTTTTTAGGGCTTACATTTGTATGAAACGATCACACAAATAGCCTGGAAGATATGAGGATTTAGATCGTGACAAACGACAAACTCGAAATCCTAAGACGAGTTATGGCTTATATTGTATAGCAAGGCTATACAATAGGACTAAAGATAAGGTGAGGATTTACATTGCATAAGAAAGCAACCTCGAAGTTCTATGGCTTTGTTGTTTATATCTAAGGAAGGAAGATTAGTTTAACTGAGAAAGACAGGTTTTACTATTGAAGATGGTTGTGCTGCCCACCATGCTAGCTCCAAGCTGCTTGTCGCGACGAGTTTGAGTTTTCTAATGTGTCAAGTTATGATGTCAAATCAGGTGGCCCTATGGTTGAAGTTATTTAAATTTTATGGGGACATGTTAAAGTTGATTAGAGAGACACTGGTTAGGATCCTACGGTTCCCTCGTTCTGACACAACAATTTTCTATTGGATTCACTTAGTCCAAATGAACTTACTAAACTGAACTTAATGAGTTCCATAATTTCATTTAGACCGTGTGAAGCCTCGTTAGCATCCGTAGGTTACGTCCTCCGAGAGATTCCTGATCATCCGATAGAGACGTCTTAATTTAGTTGAAGTTGTAGTTTTGTGTAATGTTTGAGATTAAATTTTGATTTATTTTATATTTTGAATGTTGTGGTGGTGAATTTTATCTTGATTGAATTTTAGTTTTAGTTTTGGTTTTGGTTTTGTAGCTATCCTGATAGTTTTAGTTTTCATGCAAGGTGACATCATTGTTTAGCATGCAAGTTTTGCAAGTATAAAAGTACAGTATAAAGTACAAGAAAGATAACACTGAAAACTATAAAAGCGTACCTGGCGAGTCTTCTCGTTCCACCACCTGAAACTTTAAAGGCATGTTAAGGCAATTTACATGAAATAGGGAGGTAAAATTTTGGCAACCTACCTAACCCTAGGTCATGTCTTGGCGGGTCCTTATTAATTTGATTAAGGATGATTTTGTTAAGGGAAGCATATTAAGTTTAGTAGACCTCCGAGGTATCCAACAGGTTAAGAGGAATAAGCAGGTCCATGCTTCCCTCTTTTCACCTGGTGAAAAGCCTCGAGCTCATTTAAGCTTATTATGTTCCTTAATAATTCATCTTGTAAATACCCTAATGCTCAATGATCATTGATGTATCAATTATCCCTAAGAGTAAGGTAATTATCATTTTTAATTTAATTTTGAATATTATGTGGGTGAAGACCCTTAAAGAGGCAAGTTAGTGTTATTGGAACACTTAGCCAAATTTTTGTCTGAATTGGGCTTGTAGTGTTTCAAAGTTGTTTTAATTTTAATTGTGTTTATTTTTTTTTTATCCTGACTTAATTAGTCTTGATTTAACTTAGATTGCTACTAAGCCCTTAAGACCTAGGTGAGTGTTTTAGTCATTTCAAATGAAATTGACTTATAAGTGATGGTGATGATTCATATTTTTATTTTGAAATTCATTTGAGCATCAAATAGGGGTATTAAATTAGTGAGTTATTGACACCCCAAATCATACCCCTAAATTTAGGATCGTTTAATCGGCTAGACCCCCAAATTTATGTAATTTAAGGAAATTACAAATTTATCATTTTTAATTAGGACAAGTGAGGTTGGTTTCTGCCAATTAAACCCTTATGTTTCAAACATCCAAATATGTTAATTAGAATCAAAAATTTCCTATTTCTCTTTCTAAAATTAGGCCTAAATGTTAATTAAGGCTAAATTTCCAAAATTAAATATTTACCCCTAAGGCTCTAACACTTCATAATTCATCAATTCAATTAAAATGACTTTAAAATTTTTATCCTACCTCATTCATGGGTCAATTAAGGCATCAGAGGAGAAAATGTGATTTTTCAAAATTTAATTTAATTTATATAATTATTTTCATGCACATATGGGATTTTTCAAAGAAAATTCCTAACTTGACCAAGGTAAATCCTAATCCCTTAAAATTTTTACTAGAGGTATACCTAGACTAGAGAAGCCTTTGGACCAAATTTCATAATTTTTTGAATTTTATTTAAATTTTAAGAATTATTTTAATTTCTAGGGTATTTATTAAATATAAAATATTTTAAATTGGGAAAATTAAGTTTTGTATTTTTAAAAAAATTCTATGATGTCAAGGGACATAGAGAAATAAATTTCACATTTTTTTTTATTTTTCTTTGAATTATTGGAATTATTTTAATAAAAATCCATTTTTAGCCTTTAAAAATTATTTTAAGCTTCAAAATTCAATATCTTTATTTAGAAAATCAGGAAAAATATCCTAATTGTTTGTAAGTGCTTAGAAGGCAATTTAGAACATTCCCATGACATTTATTATTTTTATGATTTTTATAGATTTTTAATTATTTAAAAATTTAAAAAAATAGGCTAAAAATCAAGTTTTTATTTTAAATACCATTTTATTTTTTGAAAACACCCGTCATCACAGAAAACCCAAAAAACAAGTTTTTGTAAATTTTTTAGTTAGATTTTGTGTTTTCTTTAAATCATTTAAGTGCTAAAATGATATTTATCCTTAAAAATCAACTTAAGATACCAAATGAACTCAAAATGCTTTGAAATTTTTATGATGCGTTCTCTGGATCCTAAACAATAGTGGAGATAAAAAATTAAGTCTTTTTGTTGTTTATATTTTTAAAAGTTAATTTTCTTTGTGTTTTAGGGTTGGTGAAGATTAAGTGTATTCTTAATGACTTAACTCATGAAATTATTTTCAAGGGGTCTTCTGGTCATAGTGAACCTTCCAAAATTTTCTTGGAATGTTCTAAGCAACATGCTAATTATCATGATTAATTTATGCAAATAAAAGACATAAACTTAAAAAATATGGATCTCTATCTAGGGACCTCCTCTGACTTTGGAAAAATCAGTGGATGTTCCCTAAGACAGAGGCAACAACATGCTAAAATTTCAAGCCATGGTGATATTCCTACATGCATAAAGAATCAAAACATTCAAATTAGTATTTAATTAATTAAAAATCAAATATGCATCAAATGGACTCTAAATTATTTATACATTGTTCTTCTCTGTTCACTAAGCAAGAGGGTATTTTTATTTTATTTTTCTGATTTTACTACACCAAGATATGGATTTTTAAAGTTAAGGGTCATTTTTTCATTTTTTTTAATTCCCTATTTATCTATTTAAACGTGTGGCGCCACATCAACCTACGGCGGTTCCGAAGCTCCACGCGGCGCGCTCCCTTTCGAAGCCGCTGTCCACCTCAACGCCGACTCGACCCGTGGTTTTTGTTTTGAAGCACTGTCCGGCTTCATCTTGACCGTCTATCTGATACATGCATGATCAAACGGCTCTTCGTCATCATCCCCAATAGCCTAGCCTGAAAACCATCCATCTTTCAAGCTTAATATCTCCCTCATTTCTTAACCAAATTAAGTGAATTTTTTTTTAAATGCTCGTCTAGACTAAAGGAACAAATCGATACGGTTATGATGCCATGAAATCAACTCAAAACAAATGGACAGTTCAAATAGGCTCAGAAGGAGGAGAAGTTTTATATCTTGACTCTGAGAAGTGAAGCTTCAATCATAGGATCTTGGCACGTTCATTATTGAGCCTCTAGTCTTAGTGTAAGGCCTAGGTATGAATTTGATCAAGCCCAATTTCAGGTGTTGGTCTAGAGCTATGCTAGAGGCAATTTCAGAGGGTAATGTTCTGGGGCTTTGTCTTCTCTTGCTATTGTGAAGGTGTGGGCACAAGTAATTGGAGTTTGGTGGAGTTTTAAGGGATGTCATGTTTCTGCCCTAATTTTCAAGCTCAAAATTAGGGTTACACATGGGGAATTAGAGCAATAGAGTGATTGGAATGAGCTGTGGAGGTCTTAAGGAAGCTCAAGGAGTGATTTGGTGGTCTCTCTCTGAGAAAATTTCAACACACCTTCCATGACCATGGAGGTGAGTTTTTATAAAAATGGCTAAGGGGTGGCTCTCAGGGCCAATGTTTGGGTGCATTGTGATGCTTAGATGGAGGGCAGAGGAGCTCTATCATTTGATTTAAGTGAGGTGGCCTCTGGGTTTGATTTAGGTGAATTTCAAGAAGGGGTAGCTCTTGGTTTGGCCATTTTCTGGCCACTAGGCCGGTCGGCCATGGCAGGGGAGGTGGCTAGGGAGGTCAGGTGAGCCAGGGGAATATGTCACAACAACTTAATGATTTTAGGTTATGTTTTGGCAAAAATATCCAAGGCTTAAGCAACTATGGCATTAAATCCCTTGATTTAAGGGATCTTTGTTCCATGGCTTAGCTTAGGTGGTTTCATGGGGTTTAGGTTGGTCACTAGGGTCCAACTAATGGTTGTGGGGTCATTAACTTGGTGGCTTTGGGGTAGTTAGGCCATCTTTAGTGCATGGGTTCAATGTGGGTACAAGCGATCAAAACTTGGGTTTGGACTAGGCTAGCCATGTCAATTGACCCAATTGATTGATCAAAATTGTGTAGATGATTGTTATAAAGACTTTTGGTGAATGGTTGAAGTGATTTTGAGTTCAATTGGAGGGTCAATTTGGAGGATTTTTTAAATTTGCTCAATTTGGGCATGTTGGGTTAGACATGGGTCTAGGTTAAGCTAGCCTTAGGCTAAGTCCAAATTAAATGGTCCACATGATCAAGGGAGATGTTGTGAAGATTTTCCATGAAGACATAAAGTGAAAATTTTGGGGCTAAGGCCATAAATTTGGTGATATTTTGAGACATGGCCAATTTGGGGCAAATTCGGGGCTTTTTTGGACTTAGGTTGAAATCAAATGAAATTGAGGCCTCACCAAGAATAACTGAAGGTCAAGTTTGATGTATGGTAATATTATGAAGGTTTTTCAACACAAATTGTGGCAAGTTGAGTAGGCCATGGGTTCAATTTGGTGGACCAAGTCATGGGGCCAAAATTGAGAGTTTTGATCTAAATCAAAATTAGGCTCAAATGATGGACCAATTGGGCTTGGATTTGGTCTAGATTGGTTACATCATGGGTGAATTTGAGCTTAGAATTGAAATTGGGGGAAATTGAGACCAATTGGATAGACATTTGAGGTAATTTGGGGAAATTATGGGTCTTTAAAGGGCACTTTGGGGGTTTTGGTCAAAAGTGGTCAAATTGACCAAATTGGGTCATGTGGTAGTTGAGAAAAATGAAATTGGGAATATTTGGGAGGTTTTGGGAATTTTTGGGATTTTTTTTGGAATTTTTGGAATTTTGGGCTAAGGAGGGGCATTTTAGTAATTTGGCCAATTTTTGTGATTTTGGGTAGTTTGGGTGTTTTCAAGGTGTTTGAAATGATTTATTTGAACCAACTTGGGTATTTTGGGTAAACTTGAGAATTTTGGCCAAATTTAGGGTCCCAAATGTATCTAGGTAATTTGGGGGAGTTTAGGGGCAAAAGGCTATGTTGGGTATCTCGGTAGAGTTGGAGTGTCAACCACCATCAATAAGCCATGGACCAATGGAAATCCCATTTTGGATCCTCTATGTAGTGATCTTAGCCAAACGCTAGCCTAGGGCTAATGGGTTTAGGGGACCACCTACATGAGTCTCCAAAAATTATCAAGGGACCAAAGTCAGGAAATCCTGGGTTTAAGGTAGTGAATGTTTGTGAGTGTAAGTGAGTGCCTTAAGCCCTAGACCAACACCCAAGGCCAACCCTAAGGTCCAGCAGTCCTAAGGCTGACTCATCTTGAGTTCCCCCATAGTGACCCCACCTAATAAGTGCTAGAGGTTAGGACCAATATGTGGAACTTCGAGCTGAGTAAAGAGGAGTGTAGAATTTCTAATGGTGAGGGATTCTTGTCTAGTTTTCTAAGAATAGTCAATAGGAAAGTCTTATGGCTAGACCTTAGGCTACTAACTTTTTCTAGTTTTCTAAGAATAGTCAATAGGAAAATCCTATGGCTAGACCTTAGGCTACTAAAAAGAAAAAACTAAACCTCAACCAAAAGAACGGTCATCAAATATTTTCAAAATTTGATGTTCTTTAATTCTCTTTTAACTTTGAATTTTAATTTCATTTATCATCAGACTTTCTTTGCATCATTCTTTGTTTGTTATAATTTAAGACCACAAGACAATTCAACAACACATGCTGAAATCCAAAATAAACTTTGTTGATTCTGCTTTGACATGTAGTACAACTGATCATATACTGAAATGTATCCAAAACATTAGAAGTACATTTTGTGTGGAAACTAGAATCTCGTATATCATATGTTGTCTACTCTGACACAGTATAAAAGTAGAGAGAAAAAAATCTACCTATCTTCTAAGATCATTTTGTGACCAAGCTAACCCTCTAAGTCATAATCCGGAACTAAAGTCCCCTTGCATATACTTAGAGACATAATTATCTAACTGCTCGAGCGGATGTAGTCCATTTAAGTCCAGATCAGGTTGATATCCATATGACACCTTGCCATCAGCCATCCTTTGAAGAGTAACTGAAGCTCTTCTGTGTGGAACTCCTGAGATGTAGTGTTTCGTCAGATCAGCTCCATTTCCTTTCAAAAGTATCATTGATCCCACCGGCCGAAGAATCTCTACAAGCCCTCAAAATTCCCTAAAGCTGACGATCTGTATCTCTTTCAAAAAAAAAATGTTGCTCTTGCTCATGAATGAAACTTTATAAAAGGGCCTGACGAAGTCATGATCATCAATATGGGGGAGGAATGCAGTCTTCTTCTTCATAAATATTGATGATGCAACTGTTTGGAATACAATATGTTGGTAATATATGTCATTCCACCTTTCTCTTAATCATTCTCTTTATCATGGATGACATGGGATCCGCCTCAAACTCCCCAGGGATTCTCTTACCTGTCCTTTGCAAAATTGTAATAACAACCACACTGGATGGTTATCCTGCCCTTTCCTCGAATACACTTTTTCGGCTCTGAATATGTTTTTTTTCCTTTAATAACCTGGCTCAATCTCTATCCATTAAATTGATTACACGGTCAAGAATCTTCTTCTCATCATTTTTTGAAATACCCTGATGTGTAACTCATGTCCTTCCAGGATATTCACAAAATTTCCTTAGATTTCCACATAATACTCGAATTCTTGTTTCTGAACCTTGTGAAACATATCCAGCTCATACCTGGGAATCTTCTGCAAGTGTTGAGGTTATTCCTTTTACTCATCTTTCGAAGCAATCCATGGTTGTCATGGCTCTACGAACTGTGGTATTTATGGCTCGACATTTGGATGTTCCACAGTTCTGAACATCATGGAGGTGGCTGTATATTCCTCGAAAGTTTCATAACTCTCTAGGTGGATAATGTTACTCTAGGCACTCTGTGAATGCTCCTGTTGATGATGTCTGCCTCAATATCTCTACATTGCACGTCAGGCATCTACACAAAGTTCTTCAAGGATCTCCAAAGGTGTAGGCTCTACGGAGACCTCTGGCTCATTCTCTGTAACTGAGGGACTAGTAAAAGTCTCTCTCAAAGTCTAGTCATGAACTTCTTCTTCATGAATCAGAGTGAGCTCCTTAGTTTCCTCCCTGATAGGTCTTCTCTCTTGTCCATCCAAGGCCTGGCGTTTACGGCGATTAGCTTTTCTACATTGTGTCCATATTAATGGAGCATTTGGGACTCTATCTGAAGTAGCACCGACCAAGTCCCCTGTCGGTGTCATAAGCATGGACTGTAGATGACTGACCCTTTTCATCGGGTCTTGTGTATCTAAAACTTTTTCTGACCTTTTCCTCTTCAGCGATGAGTCTTCTTTAGCGTTGATTTTCAGTAACAACTGTAACCCTTCTGTTTCTCTGAGGTTGACTATGCTCATCAGGGGACCTTTGTATGCCACATTTACTTGTCCACAATCCAGGTCGAAATATATAATGACACCCTGTGTCACTTTCTTCTCATCTTGTGTGAGATTCAAGCCATTTTTAAAAGGGAAGATCAGTCTTTGTCCTAACATTCTCCTACAGAAGACAAGAAAAACATCAATGTGTTGAAGCTCAAACTGAAAAAGAACAATAGCAGTTTATTAGCAAGTGGATTTTAAATTATTCATATGAAAGCATCTTATTTAATTTGATTTTACAAAATTTAAAATTTAAATAGGGAACTTAAACGTGCAAATTTTATTCCATTAAAATTTATCTTATTTTACCAAATTTTATTACAAATTTTCTTTGGACCCAATCACAGACACTGGTCACTTAGTTATTCTCGGAACAAGTATTGCTTTTGGAGTTCCTCTTAGATAATGTTAAGTTGCGTAGTATTTCCTTAAATAGTGTCCATTGATCGGCAACATAGGCCTCTCACCTTGGGAATTCACTATCAGGTAAGATCCTCCGGAGTAATAATTCTCTACCACGAACGATCCCTCCCAAGTTGATTCAAACCTTTAACCTATATTATGGTGTACAAGGATAAGTCTCCTTAGAACAAGCACGAGGTCACCAACTTTGGATGTCATCGGGCGGACCAGCTTGTCATGGGCATGAATCATCTTTGTCTGGTAAAGTTCCAAATTTTGTTGTGTCATTAATCGCTTCCCTTTAAGATTCTTGAATTCTTCAAGTCTGAGCTTGGAGTTGTATTCTCATGTAATCTTGTTAACGGCGGTGATTCTGAGAGAAGGTAGTTGAACCTATAACGAAAGTACTGTCTCGAGCACGTACATAAGCGTGTATGGTTTAGACTATATAGGAGTTTTGAACCTTGTCGTGTAGACCCACAAAGTCTCTAACAATTTCTTGTGCCATCCTCTTTTATTATCGTCTAGTGCTTTCCATAAAATTTGCATGAGTGTCTTATTAAAATCTTGAGCTAGGTCGTTTGCCCTAGGGTTGTAGATTGTAAGATACCTTCAATCTATCCCATATCATCTGACGAAGTTGTTAATCTTGGTACTCTTAAAGGCTGACCCATTATCTGAATTTATTCTGCACGACACACCAAAATGGTAAAAGATCTGATTTCTAAAAAATTGAAGAACATGTTACTCTATAACTTCTCGCAATGGCATTGCTTCTACCCACTTAGAAAAGTAATTCACAGCCGTGAGAATAAATTTATGTCCTTTAGAAGATGGAGGGTCTATAAGTCCTACTATAACCGTGTTGCAATAGTCTAATGGCCACGACACAACTGTCAGATGTAGTGCATTTGGAGGTTGGTGCATGACCACTCCATGCACTTGGCACTTATGACACTTCTTAGCTATTTCTATACAGTCTATCATCATTTTTGGTCAGTAATATTCGAGTTTGTTGATATTCATGTTCATCTTCGGCCTAACTAGTGAGCACCACACAATCCGGCGTGTTCCTCTTTGACAATATTTTGTGCTTCTGCTCTACTCAGAAATCTCAGACACATCTGATTGAAGGATCTTCTACAGAGGACATTATCTATCAAAGCATATGATAGAGCTCTTCTCATTATCTGTTGTGTTGCTAACTTGTTACCTAGTATCTTTCCCATTTGCAAATATTTTATTAAAGGCTTGCACCAATTTTTGGTATCGTTAGTTACCATAGCTGTCATCTCCTCTTTTCTAAGCTTGTGCAGTCTATCAAGGTCAATCTATGATAGAACTTGATGTCCTTGTACCACAATATTAATGGACATGCCAATTTTTTAATAAGCTTGGCTAAAGCATCCAAATGGCCATTGTCTCCCCGAGGAATCCTGTACAGCATCACACTGGTAATCAGCTCCAAGAACTTCATCATGTATTGGTGATATTTGGCTAGTCCCAGCTTAAGAATCTTCTACTATCCGGCAACTTGCTGGATGACAAGTTTTGAGGCACTATAGATGGCAATGTCTGTTTTGTCCATTGGTATTGCCAATTCTAGTCCTATGATCAAAACTTCATAATCTGCCTCATTTTTGGTGCACAGCTCTATTAGGTGACACAAGAATCTCAATATTTCCTAATATGGTGTAACAAAAATCAGACAAATCCCTGCTTTGCCTGGTATAACTGTTTGTGATCCTTTATCTTTTCTGGCAGACGAAGCTCCATCAAAGTACATTTCCCAACATATGGCACATGACAGTTTTACATGTAGTATTTGTTCATTTAACAGGTTGCCATTGAGAGGAGACCTAGTTGTTAGTGAGTGCGCTGCAAGGAAATCCGCCAAAATTTGTCCCTTGATAGTGCGAAAAGGTACGAAAGTTATATCGAATTGCAATAAGATCATTAAGCATCTCGCTAAGCATCCGGAAAGTGTTGTTCAAGTCATCAAATATTACAACATATTAACTTTTGAAATGAGGCTAACCTTATCAGAAAGCATGAAATTTCTAAGCTTCTAAGCAGCGAAAATTAAGGCTAGACAATTCTTCTCAATAGGAGGATACTTTACCTGCACCAGTATTAGACGCCAACTCAAGTAGTAGAGTGCATTTTCCTTACCCTCATCATTGAACAGGGTTAACAGGGCTCTAAGAGAGTTGTCTAATATCGCGATATAAAGTATCAAAGTTTTTCCCGGGATAGGGGCTATCAAAACAGAAGGCATCGTTAAGTATTTCTTAATTTTCCCAAAATATCATTTGCACTGCACTCCCAAAAAAAAATGTAACATTCTTTCAGCGCAAAGTCAAAAAAGGCTGACACCTTCCTGATATATTAGATATAAAGTGTCTTAGGTACATCAATTTACCTTAAAAGGATCATAGTTGCTTTAAGGCTATGGGCAGTGGCATTCTTAAGATAGCTTTAATCTTCTCTGGGTTGATCTCAATTCCCCAATGATGGACAAAGAATCTTAGAAATTTCCTGGAGGTAACACCAAAGGTGCATTTTAAGGGGCTCATCTTAAGATTATATTGTCATGTTCGCTTGAACACAATCCTCAAATCATATAGGTGGTCTTTTCAATGTTTTCTTTAGATGACCAAGTCATCCACGTAGCACTCCATTTGGTAGTGGATGAGGCCACACAAATCTTCATAATGGATCCCTGACCTGGTTGTGGATGAGGCCATAAAAATCTTCATCATGGATCCCTGGTAAGTTGCTCTGACAATCTCCAACCTAAACGACATTACTATGTAGTAGAAGAATATGATCGGTGTTTTGAAGGCTATTAGTGCTACATCTTTTGGAGCCATCTTAATCTGATTGTACCTGAATGATCCATGCATGAAAGAGAAAATCTTGCGTGTTTATGTAATGTGCACCATTAACTCTGGTATTGGTGATGAGAACTCATCCTTTGGACAAGCTTTATTAAAGTCCCTGAAGTCGACACACACTTGAATTTGTCCATTTTTCTTCTTAACCGGCACAACGTTGTCTAACCATGTGGGGTACTATTTTCTCCCTTAAAGTTAGCATTTATTAATTTCTTCACCTTGATAATGACTTGTTGTTCTATTTCGAGGCACATTCTTCAGGGAGCTTGTTTCAATTGAGCCATACTCTTGTCCACTCTAAGCTTGTGAACCGCAACTTCTGAAGATAATCCTAGCATTTCATCATAGCTCCAAGCAAAGCACTTCTTGAATTCTGACAGTAACTCGATCAAATCCACAGAATCTTCCTTGCTGAGTAAAGAACTTATTAAGTTAGGTCGGGGATGCTCCTCAGTCCCGAGATTAACTTCTTTTAATTCGTCAACTATCAACTTAATTTCCTCTTCGAACTCTAGCGGAGCATCATCGATCGGAGAATCTTCAAAATCATCTTCCCCATCATGGCAATCCTTTTTCCAATCCGCTGGTAACAACCATGTAAAATTTTGAATCTGAGACCCTCTTTCGAGTTGAGAGTTTGACCTTTAACGTTCTATAACTTCTCAAAGAGCTGTAGTTTACATTTGTTTCGAGACAAAACCTGTTGAATTAATTTTGGTACAAATGGAGAAAAGTATCTAAATGATAATTCTATTAATTCATTAACATCATCCTCTTCTAAATTTACATGAGTTTCAGAACTAGAAGGAGGAGAAGCACGGTAAAATTTGATCTTTTTCAAACCAACACCCTGGACTTCCTTTACCTCTAAACTTTCAACCTTATGGGAGTGAATCACAGTTAAGGTTGTGGCTTACACGTAGTTGTTGATTCGATCATACATTGACTGATATTCACTTTGCTCCATATCCTCCAAGAAGATCTTAAATGCAAATTCTTTTGATTTATTGTCATTGTTTCTTCATCGAACCTAGCTTCGTCAGTGCTTCCTTCCACGTCGATGCTGATGGTCAGCCTCATCCATTCAACAATCATTTTGATTCTTCCTTTCTGACATCCCCAGCCTTGATCTCGTTCTTGTGATCCCCTTGAATCTTCAATCTTATTTAGCACAACTTCTTGGGAAAAGACAGTCTTCTTTGGAGGAGCATAATAAGTGGCGTCTTCGTGGATGCCTACTTCATGAATTGAGAACAGTTATAGATTGATACACCAAAAATATATGCATTTTTAGAACCATATTTTATACCTATTTTTGATGATATTGCACTTTAATGGAAGGTATTTTGATGTTTTCTCAATTTGTTGATTCTTAAGGCTTAAAGCAAAAAGAAAGCAAAAAAGATGAAATTTTGAGTCAAAATGACATTTTTGAAGAAATGCTCAGTGCCAGCAGCGCCGAGAGCAGCGCCGACGGCGCAGAAGAAATTAACGCGAATATTTTTTACTCAGCACCGACGGCGCCAGACCAGTGTCGACGACGCCAAAGGCGGTGCAGCTTTTTTTCTAGAAGGTTTGATGTATTTGGACAATTTTTTGAAGAGTTTTTGGAGGCACCTCTTGGAGAACCGACCTTGGGCTCTATTTGGGGCAGAATTTCATCAGAAAAAAGCGCTCCTCTACGTTTTTCACTCCTCTACTTTTATTTTTTGCACCACATCATTGCATTCCACTTCCATATTGGAGTCAATTAGTGGCTTTTTTTCATAGCTTAGAGTTTTTGTAGTGAGATTTAGTGTGAAACTTTCTGTAAGAGTGTTGGAGAAGGAGAAAAGTGAGAGATATCTTCTTCCTGCATTTCTAAGGAAAGGCTACAAAAGATTTGCTTTGAGAAAGAGTTTTCAGATAAGTATTGTTTGTTTATTAGTGTTGTATGAACTTTCTTTTATATATAAAATTTTTATTTTGTTAATTCTTTCTCATGAAGTTTGAGTAGTTCCCTCTATCTCTCTCCCTACTATGAGATATGGTGAAATGAAGAGAAAATATGAATGTACCAATATTAAATTATAAAATAAATTGTGATGATTTTTCAACTCTGAACTTAATTTACTTTTTGATCTGGCTAATTGAATTGTTAAGTGTTGTGAAACATATGATCTGAAAAATGGAGTATGAGTTCTACAACAGAGTAAGGAACACATTTGATTCCATGAAGGAGAACATCATTTAAAGAATTAAGTGTAAATAAATAGGAAAAATTCTTTATTGGGTGTAGAATTGGAGAAACTTTAGGGTGCCAGACTAAAATCTTCAATTCAGTCTTAGTGTTTAAAAACTAAAGCGAGAGCTAACCTTCAGGTGAAGAGAAGTGGGAGCTGTAGAGTGGGAGCCAGTATTCTCCTAGCCTAGCTACTGATTTAGGGACTAAACACTGAGATTAGCCAATGATTTTCTATGCACTGTATGAGAGTAGATAATTAAAATTGCTTCTATTTGGCACAATACATATTATGAACATTTATCTCATCTCATTTTACCATANGGACTACTACTTCATCAAGGAGCTTGGAGCTAACTCTGTGGGTAGCCTTCTACAACAGCAATCTGCAATTACAAGAGGATCTACAACAGCATATCTTTCCTTAATATTAAACAACAAGCCATAAGACTTTGAGGTTGTCCGCCTAGTGCGACATAAATCCTCACTTTATGTTTAGGCTTTTGTATAGCTCTGTTATATAATTTAAGTCCTAACTCATTTTAGGATTCTAAGGTTGTTGTTTGGCATGACCTAAATCCTCACATCTTCCAGTTTTCCAGTTTCACACTAATGTAACCCTAATTAATAAAATTGGCAGAATGAAATATTTGAATAATTTCTCCACGAAATTGAAGCCAAAACATAAGATAGTTCGGGAAGTCACCGAGGTTTTCCTTAGGATCTGTGACATCCCTTTGTTCTTCTTCCTTTAGATTCCAAAATTCAATGTTATAAATTTGAGTCATTCTCCTTTCACACCTTCTTTGTCTGATCTCTTTCAAAATTCATATCCCTTTGGAATTCTTGAGGACAACATCCCCTATTTTTTATTTAAAGTTTTCTTAGGTGACTTCGGTTGTCTAAGATGTAATCAAACTAAGATGTTATACATTTTTTATTTTATTTAATCGAGCCTTCACAAGTAATTAGTGCATCTATTATTCAAGATGGATGCATTGCTTGCAATGTGAGGCTTGTTTATTTAAACTAATAAGGATATGAGATCGGTTCAGTCTTGCATTTTCAAAATTTAAAAAAAGTACTCATTTTTCCCATATATATATATATATATATATATATTAAAATGGGTGTTGCGATAACCATTACAAAACTGACAACTTCTTCCAGCATTTTTTTTAGTGCCAAGAACTTCTGGCGACTCTAATACACCAAAAATATATGCATTTTTAGAACCATATTTTATACCTATTTTTGATTATATTGCACTTTAATGGAAGGTATTTTGATGTTTTCTTGCAATTTGTTGATTTTTAAGGCTTAAAGCAAAAAAGAAAGCAAAAAAGATGAAATTTTGAGTCAAAATGACGTTTTTGAAGAAATGCTCAGTGCCAGCAGCGCTGAGAGCAGTGCCGACGGCGCAAAAGAAATTAAGGCAAATATTTTTTACTCAGCACCGACGGTGCCAGACCAGCGTCGATGGCGCCAAAGGCGGTGCAGACTTTGTTTCTAGAAGGTTTGATGTATTTGGACAATTTTTTGAAGAGTTTTTGGAGGCACCTCTTGGAGAACTGACATTGGGCTCTATTTGGGGCCGAATTTCATCAGAAAAAAGAGCTCCTCTACGTTTTTCACTCCTCTACTTTTATTTTTTGCACCACATCATTCCATTCCACTTCCTTATTGGAGTCAATTAGTGATTTTTTCATAGTTTAGAGTTTTTGTGGTGAGATTTAGTGTGAAACTTTCTGTAAGAGTGTTGGAGAAGGAGAAAAGTGAGAGATATCTTCTTACTGCATTTCTAAGGAAAGGCTACGAATGATTTGCTTTGAGAAAGAGTTTTCAGATAAGTATTGTTTGTTTA
>JXCR01131893.1:184621-198041 GCA_002079205.1 Phalaenopsis hybrid cultivar
TTAAGAAGTTAACAATAAATATTCCTTTTGTTGAAGCTTTAGAACAAATGCCAAGTTATGCTAAATTTATGAAGGATGTATTAAACAAGAAAAGGAAGTTTACAGATAATGAGACTGTTGCACTTAGTGAAGAGTGCAGTGCTATTATTCAGAAAAAGCTTCCTGAAAAATTAAAAAATCCTGGAAGTTTTACTATACCTTGTGCAATTGGAGAAAAGTTTTACGGAAAAGCTTTATGTGAATTAGGAGCAAGTATCAATCTTATGCCTTTATCAATTTTTAAACGTTTAGATTTGGGAGAAATTTCCCTTAATACTGTAACTCTTCAGTTAGCTGATCGATAATAACTTATCCAAAAGGAGTTATAGAATATGTGCTAGTAAAAGTGGATAAATTTATTTTCTCTGTAGACTTTATACTATTGGATATGGAGGAAGATAAAGAGACTCCCATTATTTTAGGGAGAGCATTTCTCACAACAGTGAGAGCTGTAATAGATGTGCAAAAAGGAGAATTAATGATGAGAGTTAATGATCAAGAAGTGAGAGAGCTGTGATAGATGTGTAAAAAGGAGAATTAATAATGAGAGTTAATGATCAAGAAGTAACATTTAATAATACAAAAGCTATGAAATATCCTGCAATAGAAAAAGACAATGAATGTTTTAGGATGGAAGTTACTAATTATCAGATATGAAATATCCTGCAATAGAAAAAGATAATGAATGTTTCTGGATGGAAGTAATTGAGTATCTAAGTAATGAGCAGTTTAAGATTGAATTCAAAGATAAATTAAAGCAAGGAGAAATTTTTTATACTGAAAATGAAGTAAAAGAAGAAGATTTAGATTATATTCAGGGCAAATCTCAAGCATTAGACTAGCTGGAAAATGATCGTAAAAATCTTATTCCTTCAAGCATTAAACCACTTGAACTTGAATTAAAGATATTACCTGCCCATTTAAAATATGTATTTTTAGGAGAGTCNGTTTTTAGGAGAGTCATCTACATTTCCTGTTATCATATCTTTTGAGTTAATTGAAATACAAGAACAAAAGTTGATAGATATGTTGAAAAAATATAAAAAGGCTTTTGGATGGACTTTAGCAGATATTAAAGGAATTAGTCCTTCAATTTGTATGCACAGAATTATATTAGATGAACAATACGAACCTAAAGCTGATCCTTAGAGGAGATTAAACCCAATAATGAAAGTATGAACCTAAAGAGGATCCTCAGAGAAGATTAAACCCAATAATAAAAGAAGTTATTAATAAAGAAATTTTAAAGTGGTTAGATGCTGGAATTATATATCCTATTTCAGATAGTGCTTGGGTAAGCCCAATTCACTGTGTTCCGAAGAAAGGAGGAGTGACTGTTGAAGAAAATGAGAAAAATGAATTAATACCAATAAGACAAGTAACTGGTTGGCGAATTTACATTGATTATAGAAAATTAAATATGGCCACCAGAAAAGATCACTTTCCTTTGCCCTTTCTAGATCAAATGTTGGGATGGATTGATTGGGAACAAATGTTATTGCTTTTTAGATGGATATACCAGATATCACCAAATTCCAATTGCTCCAGAGGATCAAGAGAAAACAACATTTACAAACCCATATGGAACATTTGCTTTTTGTAGAATGCCTTTTGGACTATGCAATGCACTTGTAACATTTCAAAGATGCATGATGTCAATTTTTAGCAATTTTATTAAGCATAGAATGGAAGTGTTTATGGATGATTTTTCTGTGTTTGGGACTTTGTTAGAGTTATGTCTTAATAATTTAGAAAAAGTTCTGGAGATATGTAAAAAAATCAACCTAGTCTTAAATTGGGAAAAATGTCAATTTATGGTTGCAGTAGGTATTGTTCTTGGGCATNAATTATATCTTTTGAGTTAATTGAAATACAAGAACAAAAGTTGATAGATATGTTGAAAAAGTATAAAAAGGCTTTTGGATGGACTTTAGCAGATATTAAAGGAATTAGTCCTTCAATTTGGTATGCATAGAATTTTATTAGATGAACAGTATGAACCTAAAGCGGATCCTCAGAGAAGATTAAACCCAATAATGAAAGAAGTTATTAAAAAAGAGATTTTAAAGTGGTTAAATGCTGAAATTATATATCCTATTTCATATAGTGCTTGGGTAAGCCCAATTCACTGTGTTATGAAGAAAGGAGGAGCGATTGTTGAAGAAAATGAGAAAAATGAATTAATACCAATAAGACAAGTAACTGGTTGGCAAATTTACATTGATTATAGAAAATTAAATATGGCCACCAGAAAATATCACTTTCCTCTATCCTTTCTAGATCAAATGTTGGATGGATTGATTGGGAACAAATGCTATTGCTTTTTAGATGGATATACCAGATATCACCAAATTCCAATTGCTCCAGAGGATCAAGAGAAAACAATGTTTACAAGCCCATATGGAACATTTGTTTTTTGTAGAATGCCTTTTGGACTATGCAATGCACCTGCAACATTTCAAAGATGCATGATGTCAATTTTTATCAATTTTATAGAGCATGAAATGGAAGTGTTTATGGATGATTTTTCTGTGTTTGGGACTTTATTAGAGTTATGTCTTAATAATTTAGAAAAACTTCTGGAGATATGTGAAAAAATCAACCTAGTCTTAAATTGGGAAAAATGTCAATTTATGGTTGCAGGAGGTATTGTGCTTGGGCATAAAATTTTTGAATAAGACATGGAAGTAGATCCTACAAAAATCCAAGTTATAGAAAAATTACCACCTCCTAATAATGTTAAAGGGGTGAGAAGTTTTCTAGGACAGCTGATTTTTATAGGCTCTACATAAAAAAAATTTCAAAAATAACTTAACCCCTACGCCAACTTTTAGAAAAAGATATAAAATTTGATTTTAATGAGCAATGCATAACAACATTTGAATTATTAAAGAAAAAAGTAATCACTACACCTATAATAGTACCACCTGACTTGGAGAAATCATTTGAAATAATGTGTGATGCTAGTGATTATGCTATTGGGGTTGTATTAGGTCAAAGGCACGACAAAGTTTTTAAAGTTATATATTATCCTAGTAAAACTCTAAATAATGTTCAAATTAATTATACTGCTACGGAAAGAGAGTTATTAGTTATTGTTTATGCCTTTGATGAATTTAGATATTATTTAATAGGAACTAAATGTATAGTGCGTACAGATCATTTTGCTATTAAATACTCGTTGCAAAAGAAGGATGCTAAACCAAGATTAATTAGATGGATAATTCTATTCCAAGAGTTTAATTTTACCTTGGTAGATAGAAAGGAAAATGATAATCAAATAGCTGATCATTTGTCTAGAATAGAAATAGAAATATTAACTAAAAAATGATAATCAAATAACTGATCATTTGTCTAGAATAGAAATAGAAATATTAACTAATTTTGGAAGTAAAATTTTAGAAAATTTCCCTGATGAAATATTATATAATATTGAAGAAATGGATGTACTGTGGTATGCTGATATAATAAACTATATTGTTAGTGACATTCTACCACCTGATATCAAGAATCCACAATTAAGGAAATTTATCTATGATTCGAAAGACTATTTTTGAGTTGACCCATATTTATAGAAACAATGTAAAATTTTAATTATTAGAAGATGTGTGTCTTATGAAGAAACTCAACAGATTATTAAAAAATGTCATGATTCTGAATTTGGAGGACATTTTGGAATAATTAAACTGCATATAAAATTTTGCAAGCTAGATTTTATTGGCCTACTATTTTTAGAGATATTAATGAATATATTAAAATATGCGATGATGTCAATGAGTATGAAATATTTCTAGAAGAGACGAAATGCCTCTAAATTACACATTAGAAGTTGAAATTTTTTATGTGTGGGGATTAGACTTTATAGGACCATTTATGCCTTCATTTGGAAATTTTTATATATTACTTGCTGTTGATTATATGTTTAAGTGGATTGAAGCTATTGTTGTGCCTAGATGTGACGCTCAAAGTGTTTCTAATTTTTTAATGAAAAATTATTTTTATAATATATGGAATGTCGAGAGTAATCATTACTGATAGAGGATCTCATTTCAGGAATAAGAGAGCCAAAAAATTAATCACTAAATATGATATAATTCATGGTTTCTCTACTGCTTATCATCCTTAAATTAGTGGTCTAGCAGAAATATCGAATTGTGAAATTAAACGCATTTTAGAAAAAGCTGTAAATTCTTATAAATTGGATTGGTTTCCTAGGCTAGATATTGCATTATGGGCATACATAATTGCTTATAAAACTCCTATAGAAATTTCCCCATATAGATTGATTTTTGGAAAAAACATGTCATTTACTAGTAGAATTGGAACATAAAGCATTTTGGGCTATTAAAGAATTCAATTTTTATTTAAAGGATGCTGGTGAGAAAAGGTTTTTGCAACTCAATGAACTTGAGGAGATTAGAAATGAAGCATATGATAATGCAAAAATCTATAAAGAAAAAATGAAAATATGGCATGATCGAAAGATTGTTAAGAAGAAATTTGAACTTGGATAAGAAGTTCTACTATATATTAAAAGATTGAGATTATTTCTAGGAAAACTAAAATCCAGATGGTTAGGACCATTTAAAGTGATTAAAGTCCATCATTATGGAACTGTTATTATTAAAGATTCTAACTCTGGAAAGATATTTAAATTTAATGGGCATCATTTGAAACATTATTATAAAGGGCACATATCTCAATTTAAAGAAGTTTTAATGTTAAGTCAACCCAACTAAACAAATGGTATGTCGGGCTGACGACATTAAACAAGCACTTTGTGGGAGGCAACTCATACTTATATTATTATGTATTACTATTTAGTTTGTTAAGTGTCTTATATATAAGTAGATAATAATCCTATAAAATTGCATTTATTTGTTAATTATGTCAAATATTGATATTGGAGAAAAATTTGGAATTGAATTGAATAAAAAAATGAAAATTGATATTTTGGCCACTGGTGTCGACGGCGCCAGAATGGGCGCCGACGATGTCCTAGATAACGGACATCAACGCCGGCAGCGCCACTTGGGAGCACCAACGGTGCCGAGTGCGGTTGGATGGTTCTAGACAACTTTTGGCTGGTTTTGGCGCGATTTCACTTCATAATAACCGCCAGGACGAGTTTAAAAAGGCCTAGAAACATCCTTGGACACCTAGTAACTTTCTACTTTCTGATTCCATGGCTTCCAATTCCAGAAATACGTTGAAGTATGGAGTTTTCAACAAAAGAAAGTTTTATTAGTTTCGACGCATAGCAATTATACGATAAAGTTATTACAAAGAGGAGATTAATCAAGGAAAGAAGATTTGTTAATCATAGAGTGATCAATCCTACTGGTCCAATTGATAAAATCATTTTGTAAAGGCATTGGAAAGTTCTGTGTTACACTACGTCTGTGGTTGTCGTACCTATGGTGAAAGAGTTTTATGCAAACATATATGGAATTACGCAAGGTGTTGTCTTCATACAAGGTAAGGCTGTACCATTTACTCCTGCAAGGATTAATGAATTGTATATGATAGACAACATTCTAATCTATCATTATACAACTTTCATTCCTACACGAGATATGATGCAAGATGTGTATAATCTTCTGACGGATGAAAGTGATATTTCGGAGACATGAGATGAAGGATATGTTAATTTCTGCACTTTATTACTTAATCCAATTTCGAAGCAGTGGCATTTCTTTATTTCTCGAAAATTACTCCCTACTATGAAAATTAGTAGAGTCACCAAAAAATGTGCTATTTTAAATTACTGCATTCAAATGGAAAAGCCCATTGATATAGGGTCTATTATATTTAAATCTATTATGGGTATCCTTACTAATGGACCAATTTATGGACTTGGGCATCCATCTACCATCTTTTTGATTTGCAGTCAAGCCCAAGTTCCATATGAAAGTTGGGAAAAGACTTTATTACCTTGGGAGCCCATGAATCCTATAGATGAGAATTATTGTGGAAATGGAAATGAAGTATTAGAAGCCATCATAGATCAATCTTCACATGCTTCAACTCCATTAATACCACCAACAGTTGGAAGTTTGCTTGCTTTGGAAAAGAAATTGAAGAAAATTGAAAGGGAACTTCAGAGTATTATGAATGCAGTAGGAGATCTTAAATACCTTTTTGATCACCTAGATTGGAGAATGAAAGAAAATTTTGATCACACTGGAACTTTTGAAGCAGGATTAGTTCAGATGTTTAAAGAAAAAGGGTGGATCGAAGAAAATTTGACAGATCAATTCCCGTACCAATCCTTCTACAACTTATATGTTCATTACCAATCTCTGAGAGATATCAGAGGAGGAGAAAGCACTAAAGAAGAGGCGTAATAATTGAAAACTTTAAATTCTCTATCTATTTTAGAACATTATACATATTTAGTGTAATTGTGTGGATTTAATTTGGTTTAGTTTTTTTTTTTTTTGCTTTAGAATTCTGAACTTTGATTGTGTGACTAGTTTTGTGACAGCATTTAGTATTGTGGTCTGATTTTGACGCTGATTTATAATTAGTTTGTTCAATATGTGTGATTGTGTAATTAAAAAAATTGTGTTTGTAAAAAGTGTACTTTCATATATAAAAGTTAGTTTGTTGTTGTTTGTGAAAATTGGTGTTGATGAAATGTTTTATTTTGTGGATTATTGTTAGATAAAAATTTGTGTTTAAAATACTAAAAATTTTGGAGCAATTAGATAGGAATTTGAAAATTAAAAAAAATCAAAATATGAAATTTTCGGGCCTTCAGCGCCGACGGCGCTCTCGACCCGACAGCAGATTTTAACCTCTAAAACTTCACAATTTTTACTGTGGCCACAATTTTTACGCTTATGTCATCTTCAACCTTCGGTTTGGGCGGCTAGGGCTTGATTGTTGTCGGATTTGAGGTGATTTAGAGGCTAAAAGAATTTGAATTTCATCTTCTCTAGGTAAGAGCTACACTTTAAACAATTTTTTTTTTTTTTTCACCAAGTATTTATCTCACATTGCATGGATCCAAAAATATGAAAATTTTTTTGAGAAATTTTTGATAAAATCCTTTGGTGATGAACTCTTATATAGTGATTTGAAGTTTAAAATGTTTTACATTTTGATTTTTGGAATTTTAGAATTTATTCAAAATTTTCTAGATTTCTTATGACACCTAGATCGAGCAAAAGGAAAGTAGAATATGACAAACAAAAATTTATTAGCTTTAGAGCCAGTTTTCAATTTCATAGCATTTGTGAAAATAAGAAATTAATTCACAACCAAGGTTTTAAAAATCCAGGAGGAGAAGTTGAACATTTGATTACTGCTCGGCAATGGAAAAACTTCTGCTATTTTAATGCCGATGCGATAGCTGGGATTGTAATGGAATTTTATTCCAACCTTCCTGAAGCTTCTGATGATTATGTATTTGTTCATGGAAAAAAGGTAGAGTTTACTCCAAAGAAAATAAATGAGTTTTATCTATAGAAAATGTGTATAGATGCCAGTATCATTCTTTTTCTGTTACATATCAGGCTTTAGATGAAGTTATTTCTTTTCTGACTAGTGAGAAAGGGGCTTGGAAAATAAAATGAGGAGTTAAAGTTAGTTTTGCTAGTACTAGTTTAAATGTAATATCTATGGCCTGACATAATTTTATTTCTTGAAGAATGATTCCAACGAACCATCATAATGAGGTGACCAAAGATAGAGCCATCCTGAACTACTGTATTCAGCAAGTTATGGACATAAATGTGGGTTATATTATTTATATGAACACTTGATTTATTGCTCTCGGAGAGACTTCTGGTGGATTGGCACACCCTGCTCTTATTTATACACTTTGTGAGCAGGCAGAAGTTGATTTTAGACCTGATGAGGAGAGGATTGATCCTCAGAGACCTATTGGGTCTGCAAACATCAAAACATATGAATCTCATGTTGACTAGAAATCTGGCAGTAAGGCTAGAGATATTCCTTCTACTTCTAAGGATATTCCTTCTACCTCTCATGGACCTACTTCTAGTGACCCCAACAACAGAGAACTTTTGGATCAGTTGATGATACAACAGGGAGATATTTTGAGGATGGATTATAGGATGCATAATATGGAAGCCAGNGTTATTATTAAAGATTCTAACTCTGGAAAGATATTTAAATTTAATGGGCATCATTTGAAACATTATTATAAAGGGCACATATCTCAATTTAAAGAAGTTTTAATGTTAAGTCAACCCAACTAAACAAATGGTATGTCGGGCTGACGACATTAAACAAGCACTTTGTGGGAGGCAACTCATACTTATATTATTATGTATTACTATTTAGTTTGTTAAGTGTCTTATATATAAGTAGATAATAATCCTATAAAATTGCATTTATTTGTTAATTATGTCAAATATTGATATTGGAGAAAAATTTGGAATTGAATTGAATAAAAAAATGAAAATTGATATTTTGGCCACTGGTGTCGACGGCGCCAGAATGGGCGCCGACGATGTCCTAGATAACGGACATCAACGCCGGCAGCGCCACTTGGGAGCACCAACGGTGCCGAGTGCGGTTGGATGGTTCTAGACAACTTTTGGCTGGTTTTGGCGCGATTTCACTTCATAATAACCGCCAGGACGAGTTTAAAAAGGCCTAGAAACATCCTTGGACACCTAGTAACTTTCTACTTTCTGATTCCATGGCTTCCAATTCCAGAAATACGTTGAAGTATGGAGTTTTCAACAAAAGAAAGTTTTATTAGTTTCGACGCATAGCAATTATACGATAAAGTTATTACAAAGAGGAGATTAATCAAGGAAAGAAGATTTGTTAATCATAGAGTGATCAATCCTACTGGTCCAATTGATAAAATCATTTTGTAAAGGCATTGGAAAGTTCTGTGTTACACTACGTCTGTGGTTGTCGTACCTATGGTGAAAGAGTTTTATGCAAACATATATGGAATTACGCAAGGTGTTGTCTTCATACAAGGTAAGGCTGTACCATTTACTCCTGCAAGGATTAATGAATTGTATATGATAGACAACATTCTAATCTATCATTATACAACTTTCATTCCTACACGAGATATGATGCAAGATGTGTATAATCTTCTGACGGATGAAAGTGATATTTCGGAGACATGAGATGAAGGATATGTTAATTTCTGCACTTTATTACTTAATCCAATTTCGAAGCAGTGGCATTTCTTTATTTCTCGAAAATTACTCCCTACTATGAAAATTAGTAGAGTCACCAAAAAATGTGCTATTTTAAATTACTGCATTCAAATGGAAAAGCTCATTGATATAGGGTCTATTATATTTAAATTTATTATGGGTATCCTTACTAATGGACCAATTTATGGACTTGGGCATCCATCTACCATCTTTTTGATTTGCGGTCAAGCCTAAGTTTCATATGAAAGTTGGGAAAAGACTTTATTACCTTGGGAGCCCATGAATCCTATAGATGAGAATTATTGTGGAAATGGAAATGAAGTATTAGAAGCCATCATAGATCAATCTTCACATGCTTCAACTCCATTAATACCACCAACAGTTGGAAGTTTNCAATAATTGAAATTAGCGATAATGATTTCAATTGACTTTCTGTGAATTTCCTAGGAAATTTCTCATTTTTCCAATTTAAACCTTCCCTGTAGGATTGATATTTAGGGCTTAAATAGAAAGTCCATTATTACTTGATATTGATACATATACTTGCGCAGAATCCAAAAATTAATTCTCTATCACAGCAAAAAAGTCAGATCACACTCCGCTGGGGACTATTTTCTCTTACATTTTAAATCAGTGAATATTGTCTTCATATATTGATAATGTGTCCATGTCCCTTATGGATCAAATTACCCTTTTTCCGTTGGCAAGCTTCAGCCATTTCTTTCTTGGGTAAGTATGGTTAACTCTTTCAGACTTTAGGACCGTCTGTTCAATCACTTTTGAACAGAGAGGTTTAGGAGTTCATTAGGACTTTTGTCTTTGTGTGGGGTTAGGCCATTAATAGGTGTGTTGGTGGACTATTTCTACCTGAGCATTGTGCGTTGTAAAGTTGGTCCCGCATAGAGTCCTAAACTTTACTTTCCATTTGAGTATGGTTTGCTGCTTTGCAAATTAAATCAAATTGCATCATGTTGTGCTTGCTCTTTAATCATTCTTATTTAATTAATTAAATCCTTCTACTTTCAAACTATTTTTACTAAATTTTAAAATCTTCATAAGTTAAAAAATTAAAACAAAGAATTGCCCTATCTACAGATTGGCCTTTGTTAATATTTAGTGTTCGCACTAGAATTACAAGGTGTTGGCCAAATAACTAACCTAGAGCTTTCTTTTTAAAGCTACTACAATGACATTCCTGACGCTCACTTTCTCTTGCAACCTACCAACTAGCCGCAATTCTGACAATGTAACTCCCACCACCAAGTTTGGAACTGGATTTGATGAACTTAAAGTCATTCTCAGAAAAGCACCAATCATCATAATGAAAGTTGTTGCTCCATAAGTTCAATAGCCTTCTGTTTAATTTAACTTGAACTGTCCCTAGGATTTCCCTTCCTACAAGAATGTGAAAACAATGGCTATCCCAGCACCATCAAGTATGTTGTCCCCTTTTCTTCCAAAGGGAAGGAAGTTATGATTATTGAAGATATAATTGGAGGATTTACGGTCCCACCAGCAGTATTTGAAATTGGATCAAGTTTGAAGTCTGTGCCATTAACTCAAACTCAGAGAAGAAACTGCAGTCAAAGGTCTTAGAAGGTCGCTAAAGCCCAAATTCCTGAAAAGACATTTGTTGATGAGCTTCCTCACGAGGAATACCATGGATTACTGGAGGCCTCTCCGCTTCTACGGGGGAGAAGGTTTCACCCATTGATGAATACTAATGAATATGAAAGTTTTCAAAAGATTGTTGTTACCTTACAATTGTTTCATGATTGTAGTGAGGAGAGGGAGAAGCCCACTACTATCACTAAAGTTCGTACAGTGTTCCAGAGATTGGCCGCAAAATAAGGATGTTCAGTGGTTGAGTTGCTTAAATGAGTGGGATGCACGCTGTCCCCTCAAATGAAGAAAGAGAATTTGAGGGATTTCAAATCTGCCCGACAGTCTCAGAAATTAACTGGTTTTGCCAGGTGTATTCCTATTAGATTCCTTCTGGGAAGTTGAGTTGATATTATTGTTACTACCACCAATTTTGTTACCTCTACTGCACCAAGGTCTATAAGACGTCAACCGACTAAGTCATGTCTGGGTCAGAGGATACCGTCAGCTGTTGCTCGTAAGAGTGCCTCAAAAAGGAGAAGATAAAGAAGTCACTCGATACTATATTTTGTCTGCACCGGGGGGAGCATGCCTCTCTTTGGCATACTGATGCCTTTGTTGAGACACCCAATCTGAAGACATTAACGCTAAAGAAGAAGGTATGGATACTCAAGGTTGTCGTACCAATACAGTTCAATAAGCCAGCATGGCAAAGTTGTGGAATGAAGAAAGCGTCTAAAGTATCAGACATTGTTGTAGTTATTGCTATCGAGTTTGATGAATAGGTGGAAGATGTTCAGGAAAATCCTCCAGATCTTAAGATGATCCAAGAGGCAATAATTGAAGAGAATGTTTAAAAGCTCAAGGCTGAGAACTCTAAGTTAGCCAAAGAGCATGGAGTAGCCATTGATGATGAAGAAGATTTTGATTTTAACGATTTACTCGATGAGGTTTCTATGGATATTCATGTCATCAAGACTAGAGCTGCCACATCTGCACGTGATGCCCAACCTCTCATTGAAGGGAATGCCATGGAATATTTGTGCAAGACCGTTCTACTAAGAGATGAAAAAATCAGCCATATGGTAAAGAGAATGGAAGAAATGGCCGCAAATAAAATTCTTATTACTATCCGTAAGATGTAACATTTCAATTTTTTTCTAAATAAAATCCAAATCTTCATTACTCAATTCAGCAGATTCATCTTGCATTTTATCCTCATCTTCATATTTTGTATATTCTTTTTCAAATTCCTTTTCGAATGTCTTGGAAAAATATTTATGGCTTAAATATTTGTTGATATCCATTCAGAAGCATTCAATATAATACTCTTTTGCAGGGCATCTCATTGATTTTGCAATAATAAATGTAACCTCTTGGTCACTAACTCTCATAGTAAGTTCCCCTTTATGCACATCTATCAAAGCTCTTCAAGTGGTAAGGAATGTTATTTCCTAAAATGATAGGAATTTCTTTATCTTCCTCCATATCTAATACAATAAAATCTACAGGAAAAAGTAGTTTATCAACTTTTACCAAAACTTCTTCTATAACTCCTTTAGGATAGGTAATTGAACGATCAACTAACTGAAGAGTTACATTTGTAGGTGAAATATCTTCTAAACCCTACCTTCCAAAAATTTTTAAAGGCATAAGATTAACACTAGCTCCTAAATCATATAAACATTTTCCAAAAAATCTTTCGCCAATAGCACAAGGAATAGTAAAACTTCCAGGATTTTTAAGTTTTTCAGGAAGCTTCTTCTGAATTATAGCGCTACACTCCTCACTGAGTGCAATAGTTTCATTATCTACAAACTTCCTTTTCTTATTAAGTATATCCTTCATGAACTTCACATACCCTGGCATTTGTTCCAAGGCTTCAATAAATGGAATGTTTATCGTTAATTTCCTCAATATTTCTAAAAATTTTGAAAATTGGTTATCTTTGTTTTTCTACTTCAATCTTTAAATAAATGGAGGTGTTAGTCTTTTTACAGTGATTTTCATTGGTTTAATAGGACATTCTGACTCAAAATAAAAATCTTCACTAGCTTTTTCATTTTCCACCTCATCTTTTTCAACTTCAACTTCCTTAACTTTTTGAACTCTGGTTTCCAATTCTTTTTCACTTCTTAGTTGAATAACCTTAATTTGCTCTTTGTTCTGATCTTCAGGATTTACTTCAATAATACTAGGCAACCTTTCTGGAGGTCTATTGTTAAGTGCAGTAGCAATACATCTCAATTAATTATCCATGTTTCTAATTACAACTCCTTGACCAACTTCTTCTCCTTACTTTGCAAATTATTAAAACCTGGAGGGTAATAAAGTTTATAAGTTGGATTCCCTTGATTTGTTGGAGTTTCCCAATGGGTTCGCAACATTTTTTCCCCATTACGAATTTGCAGCATTAGAGTTCTTGTTACTCCAACTAAAATTTGGATGATTCTTCTAACCAGGATTATAATAAATTACAAGGATTATTAGAATAATTATTTATTGCATTTTAGGTCTCATATGTAGATTGAGATTCTATCATTTTTCCCAATGAGTTTTCCTCAAGCATAGGTGATGTCTGAGAACAATTCATTCCATATTGATCTATCTTCTTTGATATAACA
>JXCR01131894.1:0-15762 GCA_002079205.1 Phalaenopsis hybrid cultivar
GTAGTTCCTTCAACCTCCACCTCCTGGATCGTCACCATAGACTTAACCCTTCTCCGTATAACACGCCGCCGACGAGCGACGTCAGCTTCCAACGCAGCCTTGCAGCCTCGAAACACAAGATCCCATTTCCGGAATCAGAGCTGAGATTCAAAAACGAGCTTGAAAAGTCTTTCTAATCCACTATCAACCATCCTCGTTCCCCGCAGAGAAAGCAAGAGAGTGAGGGAGACGCAGCGGGGTTTGTCGAAAAGGGTTGCAAGAGCATAAGGTGGTGGCTGCAAGTAGGGCAGAAGAGTCGTTAATGTGAAGAGAAGCATGCCCAAGAAGCAGGCAAACCACACCGGCGACAAATATGGCAGAAGAAGGGATATCTTTTTCCAACTCAAGATTCATGAGAGTATCGACAAGAAGAGAAACCCTCAAGGCTTAGAATCAGAATAGGAAGATGACCCTTCTTGCTCTAGAATGAATCCCACGCAGCACGGAATAAACCACGGCAGGTGAAAAAAAAATAATTGGGGGTAGCCGGCCAGGAGAAGTCTCCTCAATTTTGAAGACATAAGTGGCTATTTATAGTTGGGGGGGGAGATTCTGGTGGTAGCTTGTTTTGGAAGCCAACAAGTGAGCTTGAGCTAGCTTGTAATCCAATTGTACAAATATTGGTGCCAAGGAGGAAGCTTCTTAGAGAAGCTTCAAATAACTCAACATGTGATTTTCAAGGTGTTCAAAGTGATTCAAATAATTGTTGCAATGCTCANTGCTTTAGAATTATGAACTTTGATTGTGTGTATAGTTTTGTGATAGCGTTTAGTGTTGTGGCTTGATTGCAAAGTTGATTTATAATCAGTTTGTTTAATATGTGTGATTGTGTAATTAAAAAATTGTATTTGTAAAAAGTGTACTTTCATATATTATTGGCACTAGAGTTGCCCGGTAAGAAGCTGTCGGTCACCGGAATCGAAATCTCATCGCCCGCTTCGGAAGGACGTTTTAATTTACATGTATATTTAGTTTTAGAAAAATATGAAATCAAACTGACCACATATTTTTCATAGTTTAAATGAAAGAGCGTTGTACCTCAAATTCTGTATCCATCCCGAAGGATAAAATAAATTAAGGAATATATGACATCCGTTTTGTCTGCGAAAATTTTGTGTTTGCTGATAAGTTCCCCTATATAATATAAAGAATTAAATAGGGTTTATATTAAGTTGGGTTCAGACATGCTTCTTATAAGGGCAAGCCCCTATAGTTAATTTCATCTTAAATGACCAAAGTCACCTAAGAAGACTCTCGATAAAAATCAAAAAATATTATGTTCAAGAAGTTTCAAAGGGTAGGAATTTTCAATGAGATCGGACATAGAGGTGTGAAAGGGGATTGGTTTAAATTTGGAACATTTTTTTGTAGAGTCTAAAGGAGAAAGAACTAGGGGATGTCATGGATCCAGAGGAGAGCATCGGTGACTTCCCAAGCTATCCTAATGTTTGGCTTCAGTTTTGAGGGGAAATGTTTCAGTGTTTTATCTTGTCAATTTTTTTAGTGAGGACTTACATTCGTGTGAAACAATCACACAAATATCCTAGAAGATGTGAGGATTTAGATCACGACAAACGACAACCTCGAAATCCTAAGACGAGTTAAGGCTTATATTGTATTGTAGGGTTATGCAAAGGCCTAAGGATAAGGTGAGGATTTACGTTCCGTAAGAAAGTAACCTTGAAGTCCTATGGCTTTGTTCCTTATATCTAAGGAAGGAAGATTGGTTTAGCTGGGGAAGACAAATTTTACTGTTAAAGATGTTTGTGCTGCCCACCATGCTAGCCCCAAGCTCCTTGCCGTGACGAGTTTAAGTTTTCTAATGTGTCAAGTTATGATGTCAATTCAGGTGGCCCTATGGTTGAAGCTCTTTAAATTTTTATGGAGGCATGTTAAAGTTAATTAGAGCAATATCGATTAGGATCTTATGGTTCCATTGTTCTGGCACCACTATTTTCTATTGGATTCACTCAGTCTAAATAAATTTACTAAACTCAACTTAATGAGTTCCATAATTTTATTTAGATCGTAGGAAGCCTCATTAACAACCGTATGTTACCTCCTAGGGATTCCCGATCATCCGATATAGACATCTTAATTTAGTTGCAAATTTGCAATTATATTTTTGTGTGATGTTTGTGATTAAATTTTGAGTTGTTTTATATTTAGAATGTTGTGGGGGTGAATTTTATCATAGTTGATTTTAGTTTTAGTTTTGGTTTTGGTTTTGTGGCTATCCTAAGAGTTTTTGGTTTTCATGCAAGGTAACATCATTGTTTAGCATGCAAATTTGCAGGTATAAAAGTACCGTAAGAAAATACAAGGAAGACAACGCTAAAAACTGTAAAGGCGTACCTGGCGATTCTTCTCGTTTCACCACCTGAAACTCAAAAGGCATGTTAAGGAAGTTTATATGAAACGGGGAAGTAAAACTTTGACAACCTGCCTAACCTTAGGTCATATCTTAATGGGTCCTTAGGAGTTTAATTAAGGATGATGTTGCCAAGAAAAACATCTTAAGTTTAGTAGATCTCCGAAGCATCCAATTGGTTAAGAGGAAGAAGCAGGTCCATGCTTCCCTCTTATCACCTGGTGAAAAGAAACGAGTTCTTTTAAATTTATTATGTTGCTTAATAATTCATCCTATAAACACCCTAATGCTCAATGAACATTGATGTATCAATTATCCCTAATAGTAAGGTAATTATCATCTGTAATTTAATTTTGAAAATTATGTGGGTGAAGACCCTTAAAGAGGCAAGTTAGTGTTATTGGAACACTTAACCAAATTTTGGTCCTAATTGGGTTTGTAGTGTTTGAAAGATGTTCTAATTTACTTTTCTAATCCTAATTTAAATGAAACTTCATTTAGCCTAAGTCAGTACTAAGCCCTTCAGATCTAGGTGAGTGTCTTAGTTAGTTTTGAAAAGGTTAAGCTTTAGGAGGTCATGATTCATGATTTGAATTTTATTTGAAAATCCAAGATAGGGGTATTATATTGATTAATTATTAACTTCCAAAGTCATAACCCTAAGTCCTGAGTTCATTTTATTTTAATAAACTTCCAAATTTTAATAATTTAGAAATTTATTAACTTATCTTTTCAATTAGAAAAGTGAGGTTGATTTCTACCAAATAATCACTTGTATTTCAAACATCCAAATAAATTGATTAAGATCAGAGGTTTCTTATTTTCCTCCTTGAATTAAGCCTAAATTTCTAAAATTACACATTTTCCCTTAAGGCTCTAACACTTCCTAATTCATCAAATTTAATCTAAATGACTTTGAAATTTTTATTCTACTATATTCAACGGCCAATTAAGACATCAGAGAAAAAAATGTGATTTTTCAAAATTTAATTTAATTCATATAATTATTTTCATGCAAAACTAGGATTTTTCAAAGAAATTTCTTAACTTGATCAAGGTAAATCTTAATTCCTTGACATTTCTACTGGAGGTAGAACTAGACTAGAGAAGCCTCTGTACTAAATTTCATGATTTTTTGAATTTTTTTTTAATTTTAAGAATTATTTTAAGTTATGGGAAATTTATTAAATAAAAAATATTTTAAATGAAGAAAATTAATCTTTATATTTTTGAAAAATTTTCCAAAGTTTAGAGAAGTCAGGGGAGAAAATTTTATATTTTTGTTAGTTTTATTCGATTTATTAGAATTATTCTTAGTGAAAACCTATTTTAGCCTTTAAAAATTATTTTTAAGCTTTAAAATTCATTATCTTTCTTTAGAAAATCAAAAAAAATATTTCAATTGTTTCTAAGTTCCTAGGAAGCAATTTAGAAAATTTCCATGAATTTTATTATTTATATGATTTTTATGGATTTTTAATTATTTAAATATTTAAAATAGGCTTAAAAAAAGTTTTTATTTTAAATACCATTTTATTTTTAGAAAAATACCTCGGATCACAAAGAACTCAAAAAATAAGTTTAATAAATTTTTGAGTTTTATTTTGATTTTTAAAAATCATTTAAGTGCCAAAAATGTTATTTATCTTTAAAAATCAACTTAAGTTACCAAATGAACTCAAAATGAATTCAATTTTTTATGGTGAGTTCTCTGAATCCTAAAAAATTGTGGAGATAAAAAATTAAGTCATTGTTTTGTATGTATTTTTCAAAATTAATTTTCTTAGTGATTTAGGGTTTATAAAGATTAGGTGTATTTTGAATGACTTGACTCATGAGAAATTTTTCTAAAGGCTCCTTAGTCATCATAAACCTCCCAAAATTTTCTTGGAATTTTATAGGCAACATGCTAATTTCCATGATTATATCAAGTAAATAATGCACAGAAACTTGGAAAATATGATTCTCTGTTTAGGGACCCCCTCTGACTTTAGAAAAATTAGGGAATGTTCCCTAAGACAAAGGCAACAACATGATAACATTTCAAGCCATAGTACGATTACTACAAGCATGGAGAATCAAAACATCCAAATCAATATTTAATTTATTAAAAATAAAATATGCATCAAATGGACTCTAAATTATTTTCACATTGTTCTCCTTTGTTCACTCAGCAAGAGGGTGTTTTTTTTTTGTGATTTTCTACACCAAGATATGGATTTTTGAATTTAGGGATATTTAAATAAATAGGAAAAATCCTTATTTATTTTTTTAAAAAGCGTGGCGCCATGTAGATCCTAGGCAGCTCCGAACTCCATGTGTGGCGCGCTTTGGTTGGACGTCGCATCGACGTAACCGCTGACTCGGCCCGCAGTTTATGTAGGGAAACGCTGTCCAACTTGATCTCCTCCATCAATTCGATACACGTGCGATCGGACGACCACCCGTCATCGTCCCTGATATAGTGATCTCATGACCGTCCACACTAAAACCCTAAGATCTCAGCCTAGACTCAACCAAATCTCTTCGGATTTGATTTTATGGACTCGTCTAAGTGAGACAAACAAATCCATACAGTAATCGTGCAATTAAATTAAGCCTAATTAAAAGGAGAATAAAAATAGGCATGGAAAGAGGAGAAGTTTTATACCTTTGCTCTGAGAAGTGAAGCTTCGATCAAAGAGTCTTGGCATGTTCGTTGTCATCAAAAGAGACAAGGGATTGAGTCTCTAGTCTTGATGTAAGGCCTAGGTATGATTTAGATTATGACCGGATTTGGATGTTGGTCTAGAGCTATGGTAGAGGCTCTGTGAGAAAGGAATTTGATGGGGCTTAAGATTCTTTCACTGTTGTGAAGGTGTGGTTGAAGTTAATTTGAGTTTGGTAGACTGTGGAGGTGTATTGGGCTCTGTCCTAGTTTTTGGCAAGATTTTGAGCTCAAAATTGAACTCCAGCAGTGAAACTTGATGAGGCTTAAGAAATTTATGCAATAGGGGTTTAGTTTTGGTATCCAGGGGAATCTGTCAAAGCAATTTATGCAATGGGTTTTAGTTTTGGTAATGGTATCTTCAGCATGTGTATTTTTAGAAACAAGATCCCTTAATTTGGGGGACATTTGGTCCTTGGCTCATCTAGCCTGGGTTAGACGGGCTTTGGCTTAGTCTTAGGGTCTAACAATTGGCTGAGGTGGAGTTAATTTGATGATTTTGGGGTAGTTAGGCCATCTTTAATGCATGGGTTCAATGTGGGTACAAGTAATAAAATCTTGGGTTTGGGCTAGGTTAGTCATGTTAATTGACCTAATTGATTAATCAAAATTGTGTAGATGATTGTTATGAAGATTTTTGGTGAAGGGTTGAAGTGATTTTGAGTTCAATTGGTAGGTCAATTTGATGGATTTTTTAAATTTGGCAAATTTGGGCATGTTGAGTTAGACATGGGTCTAGGTTAAGCTAGCCTTGGGCTAATTCAAAACTGAATAGTCCACATGATCAAGGGGGATGTTCTGAAGATTTTTCATGAAGGGATAGAGTGGAAATTTTAGGGTTAAGGCCCTCAATTTGGTGAGATTTTAAGACATGGCCAATTTGGGGTAAATTTGAGGTTTTCTGGACTTAGGTTGAAATCAAATGAAATTGAGGCCTCACCAAGGTCAATTGATGGTTCATTTTGATGTATGGCGATGTTATGAAGGTTTTTCAATAAAAATTATGGGCAATTAAGTGAAATATGGCCAATTTGGTGGAACCAAGTCATGGAGCCAAAATTGGGGTTTTTGGTTTAAATCAAATTTGTGTTCAAATCATGGACCAATTGAGCTTGGATTTGGTCTAGATTGGTCACATAAAGAGTGAATTTGAGTTTAGAATTGAAATTGGGGTAAATTGAGACCAATTGGATAGACATTTGAGGTGATTTGGGGAAAATATGGGCCTTTAAAGAGCAATTTGGGGGTTTTGATAAAAAATGGTCAAATTGGCTGTCGGCCATATTTCGGGTTGGTTTGTGGGGTTGCCTTAAGAAGTTGTCGGTTGCTGGAATCAAAATCCCATCGCCCGCTTCGGAAGGACATTGAAGTATGAAATCAAACTGACCCATATTTTTNATTTCTACCAAATAATCACTTGTATTTCAAACATCCAAATAAATTGATTAAGATCAGAGGTTTCTTATTTTCCTCCTTGAATTAAGCCTAAATTTCTAAAATTACACATTTTCCCTTAAGGCTCTAACACTTCCTAATTCATCAAATTTAATCTAAATGACTTTGAAATTTTTATTCTACTATATTCAACGGCCAATTAAGACATCAGAGAAAAAAATGTGATTTTTCAAAATTTAATTTAATTCATATAATTATTTTCATGCAAAACTAGGATTTTTCAAAGAAATTTCTTAACTTGATCAAGGTAAATCTTAATTCCTTGACATTTCTACTGGAGGTAGAACTAGACTAGAGAAGCCTCTGTACTAAATTTCATGATTTTTTGAATTTTTTTTTAATTTTAAGAATTATTTTAAGTTATGGGAAATTTATTAAATAAAAAATATTTTAAATGAAGAAAATTAATCTTTATATTTTTGAAAAATTTTCCAAAGTTTAGAGAAGTCAGGGGAGAAAATTTTATATTTTTGTTAGTTTTATTCGATTTATTAGAATTATTCTTAGTGAAAACCTATTTTAGCCTTTAAAAATTATTTTTAAGCTTTAAAATTCATTATCTTTCTTTAGAAAATCAAAAAAAATATTTCAATTGTTTCTAAGTTCCTAGGAAGCAATTTAGAAAATTTCCATGAATTTTATTATTTATATGATTTTTATGGATTTTTAATTATTTAAATATTTAAAATAGGCTTAAAAAAAGTTTTTATTTTAAATACCATTTTATTTTTAGAAAAATACCTCGGATCACAAAGAACTCAAAAAATAAGTTTAATAAATTTTTGAGTTTTATTTTGATTTTTAAAAATCATTTAAGTGCCAAAAATGTTATTTATCTTTAAAAATCAACTTAAGTTACCAAATGAACTCAAAATGAATTCAATTTTTTATGGTGAGTTCTCTGAATCCTAAAAAATTGTGGAGATAAAAAATTAAGTCATTGTTTTGTATGTATTTTTCAAAATTAATTTTCTTAGTGATTTAGGGTTTATAAAGATTAGGTGTATTTTGAATGACTTGACTCATGAGAAATTTTTCTAAAGGCTCCTTAGTCATCATAAACCTCCCAAAATTTTCTTGGAATTTTATAGGCAACATGCTAATTTCCATGATTATATCAAGTAAATAATGCACAGAAACTTGGAAAATATGATTCTCTGTTTAGGGACCCCCTCTGACTTTAGAAAAATTAGGGAATGTTCCCTAAGACAAAGGCAACAACATGATAACATTTCAAGCCATAGTACGATTACTACAAGCATGGAGAATCAAAACATCCAAATCAATATTTAATTTATTAAAAATAAAATATGCATCAAATGGACTCTAAATTATTTTCACATTGTTCTCCTTTGTTCACTCAGCAAGAGGGTGTTTTTTTTTTGTGATTTTCTACACCAAGATATGGATTTTTGAATTTAGGGATATTTAAATAAATAGGAAAAATCCTTATTTATTTTTTTAAAAAGCGTGGCGCCATGTAGATCCTAGGCAGCTCCGAACTCCATGTGTGGCGCGCTTTGGTTGGACGTCGCATCGACGTAACCGCTGACTCGGCCCGCAGTTTATGTAGGGAAACGCTGTCCAACTTGATCTCCTCCATCAATTCGATACACGTGCGATCGGACGACCACCCGTCATCGTCCCTGATATAGTGATCTCATGACCGTCCACACTAAAACCCTAAGATCTCAGCCTAGACTCAACCAAATCTCTTCGGATTTGATTTTATGGACTCGTCTAAGTGAGACAAACAAATCCATACAGTAATCGTGCAATTAAATTAAGCCTAATTAAAAGGAGAATAAAAATAGGCATGGAAAGAGGAGAAGTTTTATACCTTTGCTCTGAGAAGTGAAGCTTCGATCAAAGAGTCTTGGCATGTTCGTTGTCATCAAAAGAGACAAGGGATTGAGTCTCTAGTCTTGATGTAAGGCCTAGGTATGATTTAGATTATGACCGGATTTGGATGTTGGTCTAGAGCTATGGTAGAGGCTCTGTGAGAAAGGAATTTGATGGGGCTTAAGATTCTTTCACTGTTGTGAAGGTGTGGTTGAAGTTAATTTGAGTTTGGTAGACTGTGGAGGTGTATTGGGCTCTGTCCNTAAATATTTGAGTGTTTCATTCTACCAATTTTATTAGTTAGGTCTTACATTCGTGTGAAATGATCACACAAAAAACCTGGAAGATGTGAGGATTTAGGACATGATAATTGAAAACCTCGGAATCCTAAGACAAGTTAGGGCTTATATTGTATAGCAAGGCTATGCAAAGGCCTAAAGATAAGGTGAGGATTTACGTTACATAAGCAAGCAACCTCGAAGTCCTATGGCTTTGTTGTTTAAGTCTAAGGAAGGAAGATTGGTTTAGCCGGTGAAGATAGGTTTTGCTGTTGAAGATTGCCGTGGTGCCCACCAAGCTAGCTCCAAGCTCCTTGCCGCGACAAGTCAGAGTTATCTAGTGTGTCAAGTTATAACATCAAATCAGGTGGCACTATGGTTGAAGTTCTTTAAATTTTATGAGGGCATATTAAAGTTGATTAGAGCCATNTTCTAAGGGGTTTTTCTAACTCTATGTTGTATTTTGGTGAGTCCTTAAAAGTTTAATTAACGATGATTTCATTAAGCGAAAAATATTAAGTTTAATAGGCCACTTAGGTATGCAACAAGTTAGGAGAGGGAAGCAGGTCCATGCCTCCCTCTCATCAACTAGTGAAAAGCCTCGAGTCCATTTANTGTGGGTCCTTCAAAGTTTAATTAAGGATGATGCCATTGAGCAAAGAATATTAAGTTTAATAGGTCTCTGAGGTATCCAACAAGTTAGGAGGGGAAGCATGTCCATGCCCCCTTCTCACCAACTGGTGAAAAGCCTCGAGTCCATTTAAACTTATTATGTTACTTAATGGTTCATTTAAATATCCTTATTACTCAGTGAACATTGATGTCTCAATTATCCCTAAGAATAGGTAATTATCACTTATCATTTAATTTAAAAATTATGTGGGTGAAGACCCTTAAAGAGGCAAGGGAACATTTAGCCAAATTTTAATCCTAATTGGGCTTAGTGGTGTTTCAAGGATGTTTGATTTTCAGTGTAATTTGAACACTTGGCCAAATTTTTAAACCTAATTGGGCTTAGTGGTGTTTCAAGGGTATTTGATATAATTATGTCTATTTCTCTAATCCTCATTAGTAAATTTTGATTTGGCCTAAGTCATCACTAAGCCCTTAAGACCTAGGTGAGTGTCTTAATTAGTTTTGAAAATGNCGTTGTATTTTGGTAACTCCTTAAAATTTTAATTAACGATGATTTCATTAAGCAAAAATTATTAAGTTTAATAGGCCTCTGAGGTATCCAACATGTCAGGAGAGGGAAGCAGGTCCATGCCTCCCTCTCATCAACTAGTGAAAAGCCTCGAGTCCATTTAAACTTATTATAATGTAGGTCCATGCCTCTCTCTCACCAACTAGTGAAAAGCCTCGAGTCCATTTAAACTCATTATGTTTCTTAATGGTTCATCCTGTAAATACCCTTAATGGTTAGTGAACATTGATGTCCCAATTATCCCTAAGAATAGGTTAATTATCACTTATCATTCAATTTAAGAATTATGTGGGTGAAGCCCCTTGAAGGGGCAAGTAAGTGTAATTTGGACACTTACCCAAATTTCAAACCTAATTGCGTTTAGTGGTGTTTCAAGGATGTTTGATTTAATTACGTTTATTTCTCTAATCCTCATTTAGTCAATTTTTTATTTAGCTTAAGTCACCACTAAGCCCTTAAGACCTAGGTGAGTGTCTTAATTAGTTTTGAAATATTTAGCCTAAGTCACCACTAAGCCCTTAAGACCTAGGTGAGTGTCTTAATTAATTTTGAAATTAAGCCTTAAGTTGTCATGATTCATGATTTGAATTTTATTTGAAAATCAAGGTAGGGGTATTAAATTGATTAACTTAAAAATTCATACCCCTAAGTCTAGGATCATTCAATTTGATTTGATTTGACCTAAGTCACCACCAAGCCCTTAAGACCTAGGTGAGTGTCTTAATTAGTTTTGAAAATGGTTAAGCTTTAAGTGGTGGCCTAAGTCACCACTAAGCCCCTAATCCTCATTTAGTCAATTTTGATTTGGCCTAAGTCACCACTAAGCCCTTAAGACCTAGGTGAGTGTCTTAATTAGTTTTGAAAAGGGTTAAGCTTTAAGTGGTCATGATCATAGGTGAGTGTCTTAATTAGTTTTGAAAAGGTTAAGCTTTAAGTGGTCATGATTCATAATTTGTAAATGAGTGTCTTAATTAGTTTTGAAAAGGTTAAGCTTTAAGTGGTCATGATTCATAATTTGAATTTCTATTTGAAAATCCAAATAGGAGTATTAAATTGATTAGTTATTGACTTCAAAAGTCATACCCCTAAGTTCAGGATCATTTAATTTTAATAAGCTNACCTATGTCATATCTTGGTGAGTCCTTAAAAACTTTAATTAAATATGTGTTGACCTCACTTTTGGTTGAGGTCTAGAAACTTCTTTAGTAGCCTAGGTCTAGCCATAGGGTTTCCTATTGACTAGTCTTAGAAAACTAGAAAAGGTACCCTCACTATTAGAAATTCAAAGCCGTTTTTACTCAACTTGAAGTTTCACATATTGATCTTAACTTCTAGCATTTAGTATGTAAGATCCCTATTGACTAGTCTTAGAAAACTAGAAAAGGTACCCCCACCATTAGAAATTCAAAACTCTTCTTCTTTACTCAACTTGAAATTCCACATATTGGATCTACCGCAATTAGAAATTCAAAATTCTTCTCTTTGCTCAACTTGAGATTCCATATATTGGTCCTAACCTCTAATGTTTAGAAGGTAAGATCAATTCAAAACTCTTCTTTTTATTCAACTTGAAATTCCACATATTGATCTTAACCTCTAGCATTTAGTAGGTCTATAGGACTTTCCTATTGACTGGTCTTAGAATCTGCTTGCCCAGCACACCACACCTATTGGGGGTCCATTTGTTGACCTCACTTTTGGTTGAGGTCTGCCCAGCACACCACACCTATTGGGGGTCCATTTGTTGACCTCACTTTTGGTTGAGGTCTAGTCCCAGCACACCACACCTATTGGGGGTCCATTTGTTGACCTCACTTTTGGTTGAGGTCTAGAAATCCAGCACACCACACCTATTGGGGGTCCATTTGTTGACCTCACTTTTGGTTGAGGTCTAGAAATTCTTAGTAGCCTAGGTCTAGCCATAGGACTTTCCTATTGACTAGTCTTAGAAAATTAGAAGAGGGCATCACCACTAGAAACTCAAAAATTCTTCTCTTTACTCAATTTGAAGTTCCACATATTGGTCCTCACCATTAGAAACTCAAAACTCTTCTCTTTACTCAACTTGAAGGTCCACATATTGGTCCTAACCTCTAGCAGCAATTAGAAATTCAAAATTCTTCTCTTTGCTCAACTTGAGATTCCATATATTGGTCCTAACCTCTAATGTTTAGAAGGTAAGATCAATTCAAAACTCTTCTTTTTATTCAACTTGAAATTCCACATATTGATCTTAACCTCTAGCATTTAGTAGGTCTATAGGACTTTCCTATTGACTAGTCTTAGAAAACTAGAAGAGGTACCCCACCATTAGAAATTCGTAGCCTAGGTCTAGCCATAGGACTTTCCTACTGACTAGTCTTAGAAAACTAGAAGAGCTTAGTAGCCTAGGTCTAGCCATAGGACTTTCCTATTGACTAGTCTTAGAAAATTAGAAGAGCTTTAGTAGCCTAGGTCTAGCCATAGGATTTCCTACTGACTATCTCAAAAACTTACAAAAAGTACCCCCACAATTAAAAAATCAAAACTCTTCTATTTACTCAAGTTAGAGTTCCTTTCTTTAGTAGCCTAGGTCTAGCCATAGGACTTTCCTATTGACTAGTCTTAGAAAACTAGAAATGCATCACCACTAGAAACTCAAAAATTCTTCTCTTTACTCAATTTGAAGTTCCACATATTGGTCCTGCAATTAGAAATTCAAAATTCTTCTCTTTGCTCAACTTGAGATTCCATATATTGGTCCTAACCTCTAATGTTTAGAAGGTAAGATCAATTCAAAACTCTTCTTTTTATTCAACTTGAAATTCCACATATTGATCTTAACCTCTAGCATTTAGTAGGTCTATAGGACTTTCCTATTGACTGGTCTTAGAATCTGCTTGCCCAGCACACCACACCTATTGGGGGTCCATTTGTTGACCTCACTTTTGGTTGAGGTCTGCCCAGCACACCACACCTATTGGGGGTCCATTTGTTGACCTCACTTTTGGTTGAGGTCTAGTCCCAGCACACCACACCTATTGGGGGTCCATTTGTTGACCTCACTTTTGGTTGAGGTCTAGAAATCCAGCACACCACACCTATTGGGGGTCCATTTGTTGACCTCACTTTTGGTTGAGGTCTAGAAATTCTTAGTAGCCTAGGTCTAGCCATAGGACTTTCCTATTGACTAGTCTTAGAAAATTAGAAGAGGGCATCACCACTAGAAACTCAAAAATTCTTCTCTTTACTCAATTTGAAGTTCCACATATTGGTCCTCACCATTAGAAACTCAAAACTCTTCTCTTTACTCAACTTGAAGGTCCACATATTGGTCCTAACCTCTAGCAGCAATTAGAAATTCAAAATTCTTCTCTTTGCTCAACTTGAGATTCCATATATTGGTCCTAACCTCTAATGTTTAGAAGGTAAGATCAATTCAAAACTCTTCTTTTTATTCAACTTGAAATTCCACATATTGATCTTAACCTCTAGCATTTAGTAGGTCTATAGGACTTTCCTATTGACTAGTCTTAGAAAACTAGAAGAGGTACCCCACCATTAGAAATTCGTAGCCTAGGTCTAGCCATAGGACTTTCCTACTGACTAGTCTTAGAAAACTAGAAAATGCCCCACCATTAGAAATTCAAAACTTTTCTTTTTACTCAACTTGAAATTCCACATAATGATCTTTAACCTCAACATTTAGTAGGTAAGATACTCAATTTGAAATTCCACATATTGATCTCAACCTCTAGCATTTAGTAGGTAAGATCATTATAAGCTTGAAATTCCACATATTGACCTTAACCTCTAGCATTTAGTAGGTAAGATCATTGTGGGGGAATTTTGAGTTCCACATATTGATCTTAACCTCTAGCACTTAGTATGTGAGATCATTATGAGAGAACTCAAGAGGACTGCCACATATTGGTCATAACCTCTAGCACTTAGTAGGTAAGATCATTATGAGGGAACTCAAGTCTACTTTCCTATTGACTAGTCTTAGAAAATTTGAAGAGGTACCCCACCATTAGAAATTCAAAACTCTTCTTTTTACTCAACTTGAAATTCCACATATCTTAACCTCTAGCATTTAGTAGGTAAGATCATTATAAGAGAATTCAAGAAGAATCCCCGGAGTACCCCCACCATTAGAAATTCAAAACTCTTCTTTCTACTCAACTTGAAATTCCACATATTGATCACCCCCACCATTAGAAATTCAAAACTTTTCTTTTTACTCAACTTGAAATTCCACATAATGATCTTTCATCATTAGAAACTCAAAACTCTTCTCTTTACTCAACTTGAAGTTCCACATATTGGTCCTAACCTTTAGCATTTGGTAGGTAAGATCATTATGAAAGAATTCAAGAAGAATCCCCATAGGATTACTTGGCTTTAGGGTCAATCCTGGGTGTTGACTCAGCACTTAGTAGGTAAGATCATTATGAGGGAACTTAAGAAGAGTTCCTATAGGACTACTTGGCCTTAGGATTGACTCTGACATTTAGTAGATAAGATCATTATAAGAGAATTCAAGAAAAATCCCTATAGGATTACTTGGATTAGTAGGTAAGATCATTATGAGGGAACTCAAGGAGAGTTCCTATAGGGCTACTTGACCTCTAAGGAAAGATCATTATGGCGAAGCTCAAGGAAAGTTCCTATAGGACTACTTGGCCTTAGGATTGACCTTGGGTGTTGGTTTGGAGTTAAGGTATACCACACCCCACAATACCCTTGCTAATATCAATACATGAGAGCCCAAAATGGGGATTTCATTCATCCATGGTTCATTTAGAATGGATATTTATCCAATTCTACTTGAAATGCCCAATTTGGCATTTTGCCCCTAGGCACCTCCAAATTACATAACTGCCCTTGTGACCCAAATTTGGCCAAAATTCTCAATTTTTTTCCAAAATACCCAAAAGTTATCAAATATTATTCCAAACAGTTTGAATATATCCAGATTTGCCAAAATTGACAAAAATTTCCAAAAAAATGGCCAAATTACCAAAATGCCCCTCCATGGCCCAAAAATCCAAAAATTCCAAAAATTCCCAAAAAATCCCAATAAATCCAAAATATTCCCAATTTCATTTTATCCCACTATATCATGATCTAATTTGACCATCTTTGGCCAAAACCCCCAATTAGACCCAATATTGGCTAACACCCCAAATCTCAACAATTGAATGCCTTAAACCTAAAATTGGCAACCAATTTTTGTTTAAAATCCTTTATAAGGTCATTTGTGACCAAATAAAATAATTAATTTGATCTTATCCCAAAGCTAGCCCAAGTTTGACCCAAGTTTAGCCCTACATGCTTAATTTAGGTCTAAAACCAAACCNATTTATGAGGGCATATTATAGTTGATTAGAGCTATACCGGCTAGGATCTTACGGTTCCCTCGTTTCGGCACCACTATTTTCTATTGAATTCACTTACTCCAAATGAACTTACTAAACTGAACTTAATGAATTCTATAATTTCATTTAAACTATGGGAAGCCTCGTTGGAACGCGTAGGTTACCTCCTCCGAGGGATTCCCGGTCATCCAATAGAGACGTCTTAATTTAGTTAAATTTGTAGTTTTATGTGATGTTTGTGATTAAATTTTGAGTTGTTTTATATTTTGAATGTTGTGGTGGTGAGTTTTATCTTGGTTGATTTTAATTTTGGTTTCGGGTTATGGTTTTGGTTATGTGCTATCCTGATAGTTTTAGTTTTCATGCAGGGTGAACACGTTGTTTAGCATGCAAATTTACAGGTATAAAAGTACAAGAAAGACAACGCTGAAAACTGTAAAAATGTACCTAGCGAGTCTTCTCGTTCCACCACCTGAAACTTAAAATGCATGTTAAGGCAGTTTATG
>JXCR01131894.1:16407-28514 GCA_002079205.1 Phalaenopsis hybrid cultivar
TTTAAATATTTAGAATAGGCTAAAAATCAAGTTTTTATTTTAAATATCATTTTATTTTTAGAAAATACCCCTAATCACAGAGAACTCAAAAAAACTAAGTTTCATAATTTTTTGAGTTATATTTTGATTTTTTAAAATCATTTAAATGCCAAGAGTGACATTTATCTTTAAAATCAATTTAAGTTGTCAAATGAACTCAAAATATTTTGAAATTTTTATGACGAGTTCTCTGGATTATAAACCACAATGGAGATAAAAAATCAAGTAATTTAAATGTTTATATTTTCCAAAATTTATATTTTAGTGATTTAGTGTTTGTAATATTTAAGGGCATCTTAAATGACTTGACCCATGAAATTATTTCCAAAAGCTTTCCTGGTCATGGTGGACCTTCTAAAATTTTTTTAGGTTTTTCAAATCAATATGCTAATTTCCATGATTATTTTAAAAAAATAATGCCGAAAATCTTTAAAACTATGGATCTCTATATAGGAACCTCCTCTGACTTTGGAAAAATCAGAAAATATTCCCCCTTACAAAGGCTACAACATGTCATTTCAAGCCAAGGTGATGTGTCAATATGCATGGAGAATCAAATGATTCCAAATAGTGTTTAATTAATTAAAAATATTTTATGCATAAAATGGACTTGAAAAGTAATCCAATTTGTTCTCCTCTGTCCACTGAGCAAGAGGGTATTTTTATTTTATTTTTGTGATTTTTCTACACAAAGTTATGTATTTTTGAAGTTTTGGGGATTAAATAAATAAGAACATGCCCTTATTTTCCTACTTATCCATGTCGAACAAGCGACGTGTCGCTGCGTGATTGGCGCGGCCAGCCAGGTCATTCCCGCCCATGTCGGGCCGCGGTCTGTCCGACGCTATCAGGACCACCCGATCAATTCACGCTCGACCTGACGGTCACGGGTCATCGACCCAAATGAATTGGACCCGAAAACCGTCCATTTTAAAACACTAATATCTCACTCTATTCTTAACAAAATTGAGTGAATTTTTTTAAAATGCTCGTATTGACTAGTAGAACACATCCATACGGTTGATAAACCCTTAAATTGACTTTATATTCATGAATAATTAAAAGAAGCTCGGTTTAGGGTTAACTTTGAATACCTTGGTCCAAGAGGGCTAGTCTTGATTGATGCTTGTAGAAACTTTATGTGGGTTCCAGAAACCTAGGGATGGAGCCTCTGTTCGTGGTGAAATGCCTAAACCCAAATTTGATTAAGGCCGATTTGGGGGTTTGGTCGAAGTCCACCTTAGGGTGGTCGGCTGATGGGGCTTTTATGGGGGAACTTCTTCTCCTGATGTTGGGATGGTGTGGGTGCAATTAATTTTAATTTGGTGAAGGTTTGGAGGATGTCCTGTTTCAACCTTAAAATTGAGCTCCAAAATTGAACTCAAGCAATGGATTGGAGTGGCTAAGGAAGGTTTAGTTAAGCTCAGGAGGTCTCTAAAAAGCTCTTGAAGAAGTTTTACAGAGTCTCCCCAAAGAATTTCAAGCTCTCTCTCTCTTTTTCCATGGATGGGGAGTTTAAATAAAATGTCCTAGGCTTGCTGTCAGGGCCGATTGAGGGGTGCATTTGGTTGCTTATGTGGAGGGCAGAGAAGCTCCAATGAGCAGCTGGGCTGATTTGGCCTTTAGGTTTGAATTGGGTGAAAATCCCTTGTCTTGGCCATGGTTTTGGCCATTTTCCAGCCACCAAGGTGGCTGGCCAGCCAAGCATTGGGCACCTCTTGGCTCAGGGAAGTCAGCGGGTGGCTAATGATGATTATCTCCCAAGTGTAAGTGATGATGTTGGAGATATTTCAAGTTAGGTCCAAAAATNCAGTGCATGGGTCCAAGTGGGTGCAAATGACCAAAACTCTGGTTTTGGCTAGGTTAAACATATCAATTGGCCCAAATAATTGTTGAATTTGGTGTACATGATCATAAGGAACAACTTTGGTGAAGGATGGAAGTGGTTTTGAGCTCAATTGGAGGGTCAGTCACAAGGAACAACTTTGGTGAAGAATGGAAATGGTTTTGAGCCCAATTGAAAGGTCAATTTAGGAATTTTGAACTTTAATCAATTTGGTCATGTTGGGCTAGGCTTGGGTTAATGTTGGCTTAGCCTTGGGCTAAGTCCAAATTTATTGTTATAAATGGTCAATATGGACCTCATTAAGATTTTTCAACATGAATTGGATGCCAATTTGGATGTTAAGGCAATCAATTGGGTGAAATTTAGGGACTTAGCCAATTTGGGGCTAAATTTGGGAATATATTTAGACCAAAATCAAATGGATATGAGGCTTCACCAAGGCCAATTGATGGTTGATTTTGATGTATAGGAATGTTATAAAGATTTTTTAACATTAATTGAGGCCAATTGACTAGGCTATGGGTTCAATTTGGTGAGATTAGGTCATATGGTCAAAATTGGGGGTTTGACCCAAATCAAAATTGGGCTCAAATCATGGACCAGTTGAGCTTATATTTGGTTTATTTTGGTCATATAAAAATTTAATTTTAGTTTAGTATTGGAATTAGGGTCAATTGAGATCAAATTGATGGACACTTGAGTTGGATTTGGGGAAATTTGGGTCTTTAAAGGGCAATTTGAGGATTTTGGTCAAAGATGGTCAAATTGGTCAAATTGGGTCATGTAGTAGTTGAGAGAAATGAAATTGGTAATATTTGTGATTTGTTTAGATTTTTTGGGAATTTTTGGAATTTTTGGAATTTTGGGTCCAAGAGGGGTATTTTGGTAATTTGGGGGTGTTTTAGGGGTAAAAGGCCAAGATGGGTATTTTGGTAGATTTGAGGTACCAAACATCACCAATAAGCCATGGACTAATGGAAACCCCATTTTGGGTCCTCTACATAGTGGTCTTAGCCAAACCATAATCCTAGGGCTAGTAAGTTTAGGGGACCATCTATATGAGTATCCCAAAAGATCAAGGGATCTAGGCTAGAAATTCTGGGTTTTGGGTAGTGAGTGATTGTGAATTCAGATAAGTGTAGTGAATGCCTTAGCTCCAGACCAACACCTAAGGTCAACCCTAAGGTCCAGCAATCCTATAGGTGACTCATCTTGAGTTTCCCCCATAGTGACCCCACCTACTAAGTATTTAGAGGTTGAGAGCAAAAACTTCAAGTTGAGTGTAAGAGATTTAACAATATCTAATGGTGAGATTGAGAGCAATATGTGGAACTCCAAGTTGAGTAAAGAAGAGGGTAGAATTTCTAATGGTGAGATTCCATGTCTAGTTTTCTAGGAATAGTCAATAGGAAAAGTCCTATGGCTAGACCCTAGGCTGTTAAAGAGGAAAAACTAAACCTCAACCAAAAATGAGGTCAACACTCCCCAAGCAATTCCTAAAATTTCCTTGAAGCGAAACTTCAAACTCTTACACAAAAAAAGACTCTCACTCACACACACACACACTAGATTCCAATCGAACTCTCTAAGATGACCCAAAAATGACTCCAAATTGACTCTCAAAAGGCTATTTTTTCATCTAGATATTGGCTCTATTAATAGATAACTAAAAATCACTAATGGTCACTCCAAGCACCCCTTCAAAATTTGATCAAATTCAATGAATATTCTAGAAAGTTGCTTACCATTCAGCCCATCTACTAGTTCTATGGCTCCAAGGGTGGCGCCATGGCTCCATACAAAAACATCCATTTTGCTCCAATTTGTCTTCATTTTCTTCAAACGTCCGTTTCATGTACCTGAAACCAAAAGCATGTCAAATATATTTCTTTAAAGTGCAATATCATAAAAAATAGACATAAAATAAACATGAAATGTAAACTAAAAACATGTTATTTTTAGGTGGAACATATAGAATATAACTTTAAAAATCTTATCATATTTTTGCTCTAATACTGCCCCAATAGAATAATCACTTGCAATTCAAATGGTTTTTTCCAATCAATTAAAACATTAATAGGTGTAGTGATTAATTTTATCTTTAATAAATTAAAGGTAATTAGGCATTCCTCATTAAAATTAAAGTTCATTTCTTTTTCTAAAAGATGAGATAGAGGCTTGATAATTTTTAAAAGCCTTTAATATAATGCTTGCACAACCCATCATGTCCTAGAAAACTTCTAACACCTCTCACTGACATAGGAGGTGGTAATTCGACAATAATTTAAATTTTTTCTGGACCTACTTCCATGATATTTTCAGGAATCTTATGTCCTAACACAATTCCTCATGCAACTATAAATTGACATATTTCCTAATTGAGAACTAATTTTCTTACAGCATTTTAGAACTTTAGCTAAATTATCTAAACATGAATATAAAAAGGTCCCAAAAACTTAAGAACCGTCTATAAGAACTTCAATTCCTTTTTTAATCAAGTTTCATAAAATAGACATCATGCACCTTTGAAAAGCTGCAGGTGCATTACATAAACTGAAAGTCATTCTTCTAAAAGCAAAAGTCCCATGTGGACTTGTGAATGTTGTCTTTTCTTGATCCTCGGGAGTTAAGGGTATTTGGTGGTATCTGGAATATCCATCCAACAAAAATATTCATGCCGAGCTAGTCCATCTAACACTTGTCATAGAAAAGATAAGGAAAAGTGATCTTTCCTAGTGACTTGGTTTAATTTTCTATAATCAATGCAGATATATCACCTAGTGACTTATCTTATTGGAATTAATTCATTCCTTTCATTAACCATTACAATCACACCTCCTTTCTTAGAAACATTGTGGATTGGACTAACCTAAGCTTTATCAGAAATAAAATAAATGATTCTAGCATCCAAACATTTTAAAATTTCTTTCATAACCACTTCTTTCTTAATAGGGTTCAATCTCTTACGTGGATCAGCCCTAATTTTATGATTATCTTCCATTAAAGTTTTGTTCATACAACTTGAAGGACTAATTTCTTTTATATCAGTTGTCGTCCATCCAAAGGCTTTCTTATGATTTCTTAAGGTGTCTATTAATTATTCTTCTTGATCTTCAGTTAAATTAGAGGATATTATTACAGGTAATATAGATGCATTCTTTAGAAAAGCTTACTTTAAATGAGTATGGAGCATCTTCATCTCAAGTTTAGGAGGTTTTTCAATTGAAGGAATCAGAGATTTACTATTTTAGGGGTATCTAAAATCTCAAAACTTTCTTGAACATAATTGGAATCCTCGATATTTGTTTCATTTGATTTATCTTGAAAATCAATGTTATTTTCATCATCCAATCCTTGTTGATTTATTTTAACTTCATATCTTTCTCATAAATGACTATTAATTAAATAATAAATAATATTCCTTTTGTAACATTTTTCATCTTTTCTTTTCACTAAATACTCCATAGATCTTAGCACATTAAAAGTAACTTCATGGTCATTAACTCTCATTGTCAACTCTCATTTTCGCACATTTATCATTGCTCGTGCAGTGGCAAGGAAAGGTATACCCAAAATGATATGTATTTTTTTTATCTTCCTCCATATCTTAAATAATGAAATCTACAGGAAAGATAAATTTATCCACTTTTATAAGTACATCTTCTATAACCCCATTAAGATAAGTAATAGATCGATCAGCTAACTACAGGGTTATAGTAGTGGGAAAAATCTCTCCTAAGCCTAACCTTCTAAATATAGATAATGACATGAGGTTAATGTTAGCTTCTAAATCACATAAAGCTATTCTTAAAAAATTGTCTCCAATCGCATAAGGTATAGTAAGGCTACCAGGATCTTTGAGTTTTTGTGGAACTTTTTCTGAATTATTGCACTACATTATTCACTTGGTGCAACTGCTTCATAATCTTCAAACTTCCTCTTTTTTTTTGAAATTTTTTTCATAAATTTAGTATAACCTGGCATCTTTTCCAAAGCTTCATCAAAAGGAATGTTAATTGTAAGCTTTTTAAATATCTTAAATAACTTTTTTTATCTAGCTTTTGTTGTCTTAGTCTTTGAGGAAATGGAGGTGGTAGTTTTTCTAAATTGATTTTACTTGAAGAGATGTGTTTTCCTACATTCTTGGGAATATTTTCTTGATGCTTTTCAGTTTCTTTATTCTCCCCCTCAACTTCAATCTCTTTTTAAATTCCATCATTTATTTCCCTTTCACTCTTGAGTTAGACAGTTTTAACTTACTCTTGCTCTTTTTTTTATCTTTATGATTTATTTCAATGTTACTAGGAAGTGTTCCCTGAGGCTTATTGCTAAGTGCATTAGCAATTTGTCCCAATTGATTTTAAATATTTTTTATTGTAGCATTCTAACTTTGTAATTGATTCCCCATATATAACACCACTTCTTTTATGGACAATTTCTTCTTCTTAATTAGTTATTTACTTGTAAATCTAGGAGGGTGAGAAGTTTTATAATTAATACTACCCAGGTAGTTCCAATTTCCAAATGGGTTTGCTTGATTGTTCCCTCATTACTGATTTTTGCACCAAAATTTTATTTCATTTAAAGTTAGAGTGATTTTTCTAACTTGGGTTGTAACCGCTAGAATATGGGCTATTGGGTCTATTATTATTTGCATTTAAAGTTTCCAATGATGGTTGAGAATCAATCATTTGTCCTAATGAATTCTCTTCTATCACGTAAGGTGTTTAAGAAAAGTTCATTCCAAATTGACCTATCTTCCTAGATATTGAAGCAACTTGAGATGTCAATATAGAAATTACATCATTATCATGAAAACTGGCTACTTTCTTAAGATTTACCCTTTCAGAGGGTCATTGAAAATTATTCGTAGCCCTTTCTTCAATTAATGCATAAGCATTATCAAATGGTTTTGACATTAATGACCTCCAGCAACAGCATCAGTAATAGATCTAAGTTCTTTAAATCATTCCCAAGCTTTGTATATTGACTCGCCTTCATACTAAGTAAACGAGGTAATATCATTTCTAAGCTTAACAGTTTTTTAAGGTGAAAAATACTAGGCCAAAAAATTTTGTGATAACTCACCCCTTATCCTATCCAGGTGCTAATGAGTTTAACCACATCTGAGCTTTATCCCTTTAAAAAAAAAAGAAAAATTGTAAGTCTAATAGTGACATTTGGTACCCCTTCATATTTAAATTTAGCACATAGTTCTGGAAAACTTGCAAGTTGTGAGTTTGGATTATTAGATGGTGTTCCCCCAAACTAATTATTTTGTATCATTTGTATAATAGCAAGTTTAAGTTCAAATGAGTTAGCCGCTACAACAAGAGTTTGCATGCTTAAGTGAATTTCATCTGTTGTAAGGTTTGCATAGTCCCTTAAAGGTCATTGTATATGATGATACTTGTTTTCAACTGTTCGATTATTGTTGTTATTTTATGATGTGTTCACCATTTCTTGAGAATTGTGAAGTTCTTTCTGTTTTTAAAATTTTCTTATGGTTCCTTCTAACTCATAATCGTAAGACACTAAACCTTCAGATCCCAAACTATGCATGCAAAATTAAAAGGTCAGAAAATAAAAGTAAAACAAAACACTTAAAATAAAAATATATTTTTTTATTTTTTTAATTATCAATTTTTGTAAATTTTTTTTCTATGTAGTATATCATTAATAAATAAACAAATAATGGCAAATGGAAATTAAAATAATATTCTCCTAAAAAAATCTGCAGTCAAATAGAAATCTTTAAATAAAAAATTTCATTATTCCCCGATGACCGCACAAAAAACTTGACCTGACCCGCAATTACATAATTATTTAAGTTCTGAAATATGACTAAAAACTTGACCCAATTTATATTCAACAACTTGTGTGCGAAATAAATATGATATAAAAATGATTAATGGTTTACACACTCGAGGTACTGCGCAAGTATACATATCATTTCAAGTAATATACAGTTTTCTTTAAAAACCTCAGTATCGAACCCACAGGGAATTAGTGGATTTGTATGTCAACTTAAAAATATTTCTACTTAAACTATAAACAAAATTTGTAGGAGAATAATATCGAACTGTTTGTAAAAGTGTATAAACTAAAGTTTGTTAATTCTAAATTAAAGCTAAAAGTAAGTGCAAAATTTCTCAGCTACAAATGTGTAAAGGAGTACGATTATAATAAAATGTCTTTCCACTTACAAAGAGAATGTAATCAGTGTAGAAATCAAATGCTTAAAGATAAAAATGAGGTTTTGCAACAAATAGGAGCATACATATTCTTTACCCTCTCTCAAGTGCATAAAGAGCATTGACTAATCTAAAATTAAGTTTTTAATTAATATGGTTGTGCTGAGCAGATTCTAGCCTCTCACTTCCAAATTACCCACAATGCCTTTTTTATTAGGTCCAACCATGTTTCAGGTCCCAAACTAAAATCCAAATGGATAAAGGATATAGCTTGTCACTCAAAAAACATCAACTTTATGCCCATCAAAACCTATCTCCCTATTTATTTGCACTCCCTTTGTACTTTGCTCATTTACATCCAAGGTTTAGTGTGGTACTCACTAGTTGGGTGAAATCATAGCCCTCCCATGTCATTAGTTTTGCAACGGGTTTTAATTTCACAAATGGCCAGTTTGCAAAGTAAATTAAAAATCGATGAAAATGCCATCACAAATTTATATAATTAAAGAAATTTTTAAAATATTCTAACTCCACACATGATTACTTCTTATTGCAAGTAGAAAGATAAGAAAACTACTCAGAATTCATGTGGATAACAAAATAAAACATGATATATATAAAAAACTAAGTTACAAAACAAACTTTAAATAAATGTACAAATGCTTATATTGAAGTTTCCTGATTGATCTTAAATTCAAAAGATTCACATAAGACTTAATAAACACTCACAATCACAAAGACTCGCCACACTCTTGCTCTGGTGGTCGTCCACTCCAATGGTGGTCAAAACTACCCAAAAATGACTCCTCTTTAGTTTGGAAATCTTTCTTATTAATAAAGCTTTGAAAATCACCAAGGGTTACTTCAGACAAAATTTTTTAAATTCATCCAAATTTAATGAATAAAAGTCCAACCGTTTCTGGCGTCAAAACGTTGGCCTTCTAGAACATTATGGCGCCTAGGCCCCAAATCAAATTTTTGTTCTTTAGCTCCATTTGACCTATTTTTGCTCTATTTTTTGCTTCTTTTGTTCTTAAATTCCTTTTCTTATATCTGAAATAAAAAACACACAAAATATCTTTCATTAAATTGCAAATCACATATAATAATAGGTAATTTTAAGGCGTGTCAGTTGCAGAGAGTATGATTATAAGGCTTCGTTGGGAAGATTTTTGTTATGGCACCTCTGTGGTTGTGATTCCTATTTGAGGGAATTTTATGCTAATTTTCCTGAGGCTTCTGATGGGTTGTCATTTGTAAGAAGGGAGCAGATAGATAACTCTTTTAGTATTAATGCTTTATTCTCATTAAGAGATATTCCGAATAGCTTTCTATTCAAATTTTACTCTTATAGATACTTTTCTAGATAAAGTTACCAAGAGGTTAACGGTTGGCAGAGGAGTTTGGAAAGTTAAAAATGAAAGTAAGCTCAATTTCCTTGCTTCTAAATTAAATGGAATATCAAAAACTTGGCATTACTTCATTTCTACTAAACTACTCCTATATACTAATGTTAGTGAAGTAACTAGGGATCCAACTTTCTTAAACTACTATATTTAGTTTGATAAATCCATTGATATAGGTTCCCTTATTCATCATTCTATTGTGAATACTACAAAAGGGGGGTTTACTCTTGGATTAAGGCACCCATCTACTATTTAAGCTCAATGTCAAAATTTGGGTGTTCCTTTTAGTAATTGGGAGGAGAAACTCCCTCCATTAAAGGATACCTCAAAATCAAAAAATAGATTGTATAGAATACATGCAGTGTTTAGAATGAAGTCTGCCCCACTTCAGCCTACTTCTTCTTCTTATCGACTGCATCTTACTACTTCGATGACACGTAAGGAACAAAGGTTATAGATGGCAGAGGAGAAGACGTCCAAACTACAGAGTGATGTGAATAACTTAGCTAATCAATTTACATATATGGAAGGGCAAAATAAAAACTAATGCAATTATTTTGCTAGTTTTTAGGCAACGCGGTTAGAAATGTACAGGCAAAGTTATTGGATTAGAGGGGACAATCCTTTTGAGTTCCTTGTGTATACACCTTATCAGCCCTATAAGCATAGCCAACCAATAGAGAAAGACTATGAGGAGGAATATGAGGATGATGGGAAGAAAAAGAAGGTAATGATGATGAGAAGGATGAGGATGAGGAGCAGTTTTTGTTTTTCTTTATGGGGATGTACTGGATGTTTATTTATCTATTTTGTTGTTGCTACTATTGATGTGCTTTTATTTGGACCAGTCTTTATTTGTTATTTTGGAAATTTTGTTTATTTTTTATTGTGATATTTAGGCTTGTTGGTGTTAAATTCATTTAGTTTTCTATTTAGTTTAGATTTACTTACTACTTCCTACATGTTCTTTACTGTTTATACTCATTACTTATATTTACAAACACATGTAGTAGGAAGTATTTCTGTATTATTTTCTCCCCTTTTATATTCATGTTTTAATTGTTGAATATGTTTAGAATTAAATTTGGAGGGAGAAAAATCTTTTAAAGATTAAATTTGTTTGTCTCAAGTAAAATGAGCTTGATGTGCTATATTTAATCAGTTGATGAATGAGGGGTTAAATATGAAACTTAACTTTCACAATTATTGAGGATTGAGAAACATAGTTTATTTACTTTATAAACTCTATGTAAATTAGAGTAAAGTAGAGTTAAGTTAATTTTGTAATTAAACTTAAAGAAAAATGAATTAACTATTTATTTTTAAAAATTGTTATATACTAGTTAAATGGGTTATATTTCGATACATACTTAATAAGAGTTGAGACTCCAATAGTAAACTTTCAACTAATACTTCTTATGCTTTTGAAAAATTTTAAAGGTGAAGAAAGTTGGGTGCGATTTACTTAAAAAAGATGATGTTGAAGTTTAAAACTATTATAAAGTCTATCCAGATATAATAATCTTCATAAAAGCACATTTAGGATTGAAAAGTTCATCCTAAAGAGAAGGAAAAGGAAATGAAATATAAAAGAAAATATGAAATGAGGAGAAGCTTGATGAGAAACCGTATCAAAAATTTGTTTCATTAAACTCTTTTTAATTTACAGCTTCACTACATTCTTAAGCTTACATATGTTTATGTAGTTAAAGTCAAAATGTGTTATGTTCTCTTTTAAAACCAATTTAAATCTCTTTTTTAAAAAAAAACTTCAATTAAATGGGCTCTAAAATATTTACAAACATTTTCATAAAGTTAAAATGTGTTATATTCTCTTTCAAAATCAATTTAAATCACTTTTAAAGAAAAAAACATCAATTAAATGTCCTCTAAGTGTTAAAATTATTTTTCAAAAAATTTAAAGTGACTTAACTTTTTTTTTTTTAAAGTTCTAATTAAAAGCGCTTCAATGTTTAAATATATGACTCAATGTTGAAGTTTCGTATTATATTGATGAGTTAAAAGTCTTAAAATGCTATTGTTATTTAACATTCAACCTACCTTACTTTTAGAAAGAATAACTAAGAAGAGCTTAATTGATTAAGTTTTTACAAACCCATTTTTAAAAACCCCTTTAGTATTTTGAAAACAAAAAAAATATACTTTTCTTTAAAAAAAATCATGTTAGCTCGGGCATACTCTACTTGAACATTTTGCTGAGCCTTAAATAAAAATTTTAAGTAAAATTCTAGTTGTTCTTAGAAAAAAAAGTGTAAATTTTCATAATTTAAGATATGAGTTTTAATTGTAAAATCCGCTCGAAAGTTACTTGTTCACATAAAGTTTGCAAATTTCAAAGTTGAAGTTTTCAAATTGTATGTTTTTACATATATATAAATCAAAATCTAAAATTTTATATATATATTGGGTAAGGAGCATTATTCGGCTCCTTGCATATTGATCAAAAAGGAAACAACATAAAATTGGAAGGGGTCCCCTATCTAAACAAAACATACATAACTCACTCATAAGGGTGACCCATCCACTTACATCCTCAACACAAACATAAGGGAGAAAACAAAACATTGTATATATATATATATAAGTATATATATATATATA
>JXCR01131894.1:40040-80747 GCA_002079205.1 Phalaenopsis hybrid cultivar
TATATATATATATATATATATATAATTTTGAAAAATGAGACTAACAAGATTTCATTCATTTAATTGTTTAAATAATCGAGCACAACATCACAAGTAATACACCAATCCTGAGGAATAGAAACATTAATTGATAATGAGGTTCGATTAATTAAACTAAAGAATTTATCACATCTAATTGGTCTGTGAACATTTTATACATTGGCCGACAAGTCCCTATCTATTATGAAGATTAGGTAGGGTTTGTATTACCCGAGTTCTTAAATTTCTCTATAAGGGCAATCCCCTATAATTAATTACATCTTAAATAAACGAAATCACTTAAGAATACTCTCAATGATGATCATAGGTATTTGTCTTCAAGAATTTAACGTTTAGGGTTTCAGGTCGGATAAAGAAAATCAAATGGGAACATTTATTTGGGGAATCCAACGGAAAAAAAGTAGGGAACGTCTTAAATCCTAAGGAGAACCCAAGTGACTTCCCAAACTATCCTACCATTTGGCTTCAATGTCGAAAAGACGTTATTTTATGTTTCATCCTACCAATTTTATTATTTAGGGCTTACACTTACATGACACTAATCATGCAAATAGCTTAGAAAGATATGAGGGTTTACGTCGTGTCAAATGACAACCTCAGAGCCTAAAGAGAGTTAAGACTTAAGCTGCACAACATGATTGTGCAGAAGCCTAAAGATAAAGTGAAGATTTACTTCGTGCTAAACTAACTACCTAGAAATTCTATGACCTGTTGTTTATTTCTAACAAATATTTTAGCTGATGTAGACTTGTTTTGCTGTTGTAGACCGACGTCCTCCGTCAACTGCAGTTTGCTCCAAGCTTCACGTCTAAGTAGCAACTTCAAGGTTTAGGAGTTTTATGAATTTTAGTTATTTATGTATTTTATATTTTGTTTTGGTTTTTCTGGTTGTTATTGCTTAAGTGTTTTGGGGATAATTTTAGTTTAAGTTGAGTGTCACTTGTTAAGTTCCTTCGGTTCTATCATCCTAAAATCACTATTTTTTTTTCAAATTTACTTAGTCTCATTTAAACTGAAGAATTCTCATTAGCAACTGTAGAATACATCATCCGACAGATCCTCGTAAATCCAGAAGGAGTGAATTAAGTGTGTTCAAAGGTGTTGAAAGTGTATATTTAATTTTCAAAAATGTAGTATCTTTTTTCTTTTGCAGGAAGTGTAAAAAATGCATAAATAAAGTGCATAGTAAAGTGAACGTGAGATAAAGTAAAGTGACAACAAAATAAAATCATAGTTGATAAATGTAAAATATGTATATGGGCCTCTGCTGCGGCTGAATGGTTGGTATCATAAACACATTATAATTGTAGAAAGTTTAAGTAGATTGCAAGTGAATCCGACATGAAGAAATTCGAACAAAACCTTCAAAAGAACAAACAAGAATGAGTAAAGTAAACCTCGATGCCATATTTGAATGATCGGGATTGAGTGTAAGAATTTGGTGAAGGTGGGGGCTCAGAGCTGGGATGTGTGCTTCCAACTTTGGAAAGATGCTACCGACCAATCAATCTTAGGAGGGAAAAGTCTAGCCTAATCAGAATGATTAACCGGAGGACTTTCATAATTTTACATTTATAATTCTTTTTTACCTTTCCATGCAAGTGGAGTCTCATTTAGAACTCAAAAGTAGTTGTGTTATGAGAAAACATATTTTTTGGTTATGCATTAAAAAATTTAGTAAACATAGATTGTCTACAAGTTAATCATGCTGATCAAACTAAACTATCTACAACCTGAGAATGTAAGGAGTAATTTCTTACAAAAGGTTTGAGAATAGTATCGTTGGTCCTATCCCTTTTTCAGAAGGATCCTCAACGATATGAGATAATATTCTATTGTCCCACTTTGTATCCCTTGTTTAGCATACATAAGCTTTATCATCATCGCCCTTAATTACCAAGACCTCCGACTTACACCAACCCAATGATCCATACGTGGCATTAAAATATCCTCAATTGCTCATGACCCGACCCACAATTATGCATATATTTATATTTCAAATATGACCAAAATATTGACCCAATTTATATTAGTAGTAACCCAACCCGAAATTACTTATATTTTTAATCTCCTTATTTTTGCTAGAAAATATATCTCAATTTATATCTACTGGCTAGTCTGAACACATGCATTGATTTATGAATTATATAATAAACTTTCACACTAGGGGTACCACGCAAGTATATGTATCGTTTCAAGTACTGTAGGATTTTTCTTAAAAACCCCAATATCGATGTGTTGACCTCACTTTTGGTTGAGGGTTTATTTTTTCCTCTTTAGTAGCCTAGAGTCTAGCCATAGGAATTTTCGGTTGACTATTCCTAGAGGACTAGAAAAAGAAACCCTCACCATTAGAAACTCTAAACCATTCTTTTCTCAACTTGAAGTTCCACATATTGGTCATAACCTCTAGCATTTAGTAGGCGGGGTCAATATGGGAGAACTCAAGGTGAGTCCACATAGGACTTCTTGGCCTTAGAGCTGACCTTGAGTGTTGTTCTGGAGTTGGTTCATTCACTTGCACTCACTTTCACTCATAAACCTAAGCCCAAACTTTGCTGACTTTGATCCCTTGATCCTTTGGGAGACTCATGTAGATAGTCCCCTAGAACCACTATCTCTAGGCTGGGGTTTAGCTAGGACCAATACATAGAAGACTCAAATGGGGATTCCATTGGTCCATAGCTTACATAGAGTAGTTGACACCCCAATTTTACTAAAAAATTCAACTTGGCCTTTTGCCTCGCAAATCTATCGAAATAACCAAACACCCCCAAACCCTAAATTCGATAAAAATTCCCAATTTCTCCCAAAATACTCAATTTTTTAAAAAAATCATCTCAAACCATTTGAAACAACTCAAATTGCCCAAAACCACAAAAATATGCTAAAATTACGAAAATACCCCAAAATTTGCCAAATTTACAAAAATGCCCTTGATGGCCCAAACTCTCCGAAAACCTCCAAAATCATCTCAAATGCCCCCCAAAAATAATTTTGACCATTCAATTGAACCCAATCTGATCAATTTGATCATTTTGACCAAAACTTCGAAATTGCCTTTAATGGCCCAATTACCCCCAATTCATCTCAAATGTCCATCAATTTGACCCCAATTTCCCCCAATTTCAATTCCAAAATCAAATTCATCATTCCTATGATCATTTAAAACCAAATCCAAGCTTAATTTACCCATGCTTTGAGCTCAATTTTGATTCAAACCAATACCCCCAATATTGACCATATGACCCAATCTCACCCAATTGAACCTCCAAACCTATCCAATTGTTGCAATTATGCATTAGAAACTCTTTAAAACACTTACACACATCAAATCAAACCCTCAATTCCACTCAATTTCAACCCAAATTTAAAATCCCCAAATTTTACCCAATTTAACCATGTGCCAAAATTCCACCAAAGTGAATGCCCAAACCCCAAAATTGACACCCAATCGATGTTGAGAACACTTCATGATATTCCCCTAGATTATTTTAAACCATCAATTTGAAATTAGCCCAACTCTAGCCCAACCTAAGCCCAAGTCTAACCCAACTCTCCTAAATTGACCACATGCCCAAAATCCTCCAAATTGAACCTTTAAATCAATTCAAAATCACTTAAAAACCTTTCTAAACTCTTTGTGACAATCATCCACACCAAATTGATCAATCAATTGAGTCCACTGTCATAGCTAGCCTAACCTAAACCAAACTTTAAGACAAATTGACCCAAATTGAACCCCTTCACCAAAATTGACTTAGTCATACCCAAATAATAAAATTAATGACACTACAGCCACTAGATGGACCCTAGTGAGAGGCTAAACCCACTTATCCTACCCTAGTTGAGCCATGGACCAAAGGTCCCCCAAATTAAGGGATTTGTTTCCTAAATTGCTTAAGCCAAAGAGAACTTTGCTAAAACTCATCACCAACACAAATTAATTATTGTGACAGATTCCTTTGAGGTTCCTGAGCCACTGAGCACCTCCCCTGCCATAGCCAACCACCCTAGTCATTGAAGGAACTAAAACCAAGAGCCCCCATGCTTAAACCAAAACTCAATTGCACCCTCCTTAGGTGGCCATTTCCAATTGACTTTAACACTTTGAAGCCCTCCACATAAGCATCATTTTGCACTCAAATTGAAGCCCTGAGCTCCACCTTAAGACATTTTTTTTAAACCTTGTCTGATGGACAAAAGTGAGAGAGCTCAAATTTCCTTGGGGAGACTCTGCCCAATTGCTCTCAAGCACTATCCAAGAACTCCTCAGCCCAGTGCAACCATTTTCCCCCTCTGGTTCCCACTGTGAGAGCTCAATTTTGAGTTCAAAATTTGTTCTAAAACTAGGACAAATCTCCCCACACTTCTACACTCCACCAAACTTAAATTAACTGTACATAAACCATCCCCACAATTAGAGGAGTTGATTCCCCACAAAAGCCCCCTCTCAAACAGCATCTAGCATAGACTTTGATCAACACCTGAAATCGAGCTTGGTCAAAGAAATACCTAAACAATTCACCATGGCCTGAGACTTCATTTGGAGGTTCGTTGGACCCAATCAAAACTACCACAACCATCTGATTGAGGCCTCCCCTCTTAGACAAAGGTATTAAGCTCTAACCCTAACCTGAGCTTCTTTTGATTATCCATGCTTAATGGCTTGATTTTGTGATTGATAAACCATATAAATATGTTCCTCTTGATTAGATGATAGTTTAGAAACAAACCCTATGCGATTTAGCTAAGTCTAGACGAAGATCTTAGGGATTTAGTGTGCATATCTTACGTGTTAGGTCATTTGGGGACGATGAACAGATGTTGTTCAATCAAGCGTTTATTCCATGGATATCTGAGATCGCGTTGGACAAACAGATGGAGCGGAAAGGCGGGCCACGTGGCTGCTGAGGTGGATGGCAGCGTCGAATAGCGGACCGCCGCATGTGAGTTTGAGGTCATCTTAGGTTGAGGTGGCGCTGCGTGTTTAAGTAAGAAAATATGGATTTTTTCAATTATTTTTAATGCATGCTCTTAAAAAATCCATTATTTTCTTTAAAAAATCTTTAAAATAAAAGAAAAATACACTTTTGCTCAATGGATAGAGGAGAAAAATGTGAACTAAAAAAAATTATTTGCCAAGCGTATGACTATTAATTAGTTAAATACTTTTTGAGTTATTTGAATTCATTATGATTAAATACTAATCACCATGGCTTAGAATTTTTATGGTTGATTTCTCATGATAGAGGGCACCCCCTTTAATTTTTCCAAAGTGAGAGAGCACCTCTGTGTTTCTAACCCTAAATTTCAAGCCTAAGTGGTCATTTTGGTTTAATTTAATCATATAAATTAAAATATTCTTGAGAAAATAATGGGATCAATTTTTTTAGGTTTCCTATGGTCAGAGGAGCTTAGGACAATTATTTTGATGATTTGAATAATTTTGTATATTTCTGTTATTAATTAAGCACTTTTACCTTGTATTAATTTATTTAAATTAAATATAAAAAAATTTGACAAAATTAATTCCACATTCTTTATAAAAATAATTTCAACTCACTATAAAAATTTCAAATTTATTTAAGTTGATTTGGCCATTAAAGTGGATTTTGTAAGTAAAAAATGTATTTTTGCCAAAAAAAAATTATATTATATAAAATAAACTTAGAAAAATTATGAAAAATAGTTTTCAGAGTTCCTTGTGATTAGGGGCATTTAATTAAAATAAAAGTCATTTTTGTGAAAATATTTTGTTTTTAAAGTATATTTTGAAGTAAAAATAATTAAAATAATCAAAATTTTTAAAAATACTAAAAAAATGTTCAAAATATGTACAATTATTTGTTGATCACCTGGGACACCTTAACATATTTTTCTTGATTTTCTAAATTAAAAATAACTTTTTAAAGGCCTAATAAAATGCATTTTTCTTATTTTCCATTAAAATAATTATAATAAATTCAAATAAATAATAAAAATTACAAAATTTGTTCCTCTAAGTTTCCTGGACTTATGAGGGTTTAATAAAGATTTAAAGGTGATTTTTGAAGATTAAAACACATTATTTTGTATTTAAATAATCATTAAAAATGACCTTTAAATAATAATAAATACAATATTATTCAAAAATCATATATCTTTATCTAATTATTCTTCTGACCCGGGAAAACCTCCAATAATTTTCCCATAAATTAAAACTTCACTTTGATTAATTTAATAAATTAACAATGAAAAATCCCATTTTTTGGTTAAAATAATTCTTTTAAATTAAATCAAATTTTGAAAAATGATACTCTCCTCTCTGATAATTTAATTGATCCATGGATGTGATACTCAAAGATTTTCAAGGTCGTTTGAATTTGGCCTAATGGGCAAAGAGGTTATTTTAGATTTTGGTGCCTTAATCAAAATTTAGGATTAACCCTTGGGGATGAGTAATTTTGATCCTTAATGAATGCATTGGATGATTGAAATGCAATAGGTTAAAGGTAGAAACCCACTTACCACACTTTCACAATATAAACAAAATCATAATTTCCCTAATCTTCATGACTCGGAAACCAATTAAGATGAAATGATTCTTAAGTGATGGGCTTAAGCTAGTAAGATGATTATGTACTTATGTTAGGCCTAAAATTGAGGATGATTCAATCTTTCAATAAGAATATATTTCACTTAAAACAATATTTTAACCACCACCCTTTTCCCCCATTATGATTGTTAAGGGTTTGGTAGTGACCTTGGCTCGATGTCTAAACTCAATTGATTGGATTTAGAAGATAATATGATTGGGGATTAACACCTCTTTAAACACTTCAGTCCCATTTGTGATAAGCACCAAATCTTTAATGACTTAAGCTTGCCTTAGAGACATTCATCTATGTAGCTCTTAAGTAAAGTGTCAAATTTACTAAGTGTCTTATCCTTGAGATAATTGAATTGTCAAGTTTCACTGGGCAATCGGGTATTCACACTCCAATCTCGGATGATCAATGAAACGATATGATAAGTTCATAATGAACACAAAATAGTTTAAGAGACCTTCAAAGCAGTTCAAAGTCATACCCTGAGCACTTTGAAATCTTTTGGATATTTTGAAAGACAAGTTGAACTTGCCAAATTTTGTTCTAAAATCATCCACTAAGATCTTGAGAGGCTCAATAAAATCATAGCTTTGAGTTTGGTAGCAATACCTTCATCTACTCTGCAATTTAAATTCCATGCAAAATTGTATATATGTCTTGCAAGTACTAACCTTTCAAGTGGAGGAACGAGAAGAATCAACAGGAACACTGTTAAATTGTTGCATTTACCTTTTTGTACTTCTTGCTTCAAACTTGCATGTTAAACAACGATGTCACCCACAATGAAAACCAAAACCGCTAGGATAACCACAAAACTAAAACAAAAATTTAAAAATCAAACAAGATAAAATTCACCAACACAACATTCAAAATCTAAGACAACTCAAAATTTAATCACAAACATCACAAAATAAAAATCATAACTAAATTAAAATGTCTCTGTCGGATGATCGAGAATCCCTCTGAGGAAGTAACCTACGGTTGCTAACAAGACTTCCCACAGTCTAAATGAAATTATGGAACTTGTTGAGTTGAGTTTAGTCTATTCATTTGGACTAAGTGAATTCAAAAGAAAATAGTGGTACCAAAATGAGGGAACCGTATAATCCTAACCAGTGTCGCTCTAATTTACTTTAATATGCCCCACAATATTAAATTAACTATGACTCTGAGGAACATTTGATTTGACATCATGACTTGATAAATTACAAAATTTAAACTCACCATGACGGGAGCTTGGAGCTAACATTGTGGGCAGCACTGCCATCTTCAACAACAAAACATGTCTACATCAGTTAAAGAATTTCTTAGAATTAAACAACAAACCATAGATTTCGAGGTTGTTTGCCTAGCAAGACATAAATCCTCAACTTCTCTTTAGGCCTTTGTACAACTCTACACTACAATCTAAGTACTAGCTCACTTTAGATTTTGAGGTTATCGTTCGTCACGACCTAAATCCTCACATCTTCCAGGTTATTTGTGTAATCATTTCACATAAATGTAAGCCCTAAATAAATAAAATTTGTAGGATGAAACATTTAAATAATTTCTCTCCAAAATTGAAGCTAAACCATAGGATAGCTTGGGAAGTCGTCGGGGTTCTCCTCTGAATTAATGACATACCGTAGTCTCTCTTCCTTTGGATTCCATAATATGTTCCAAATTTGGGTCATTCCCCTTTCACACCTCTTTGTCCGATCTCAATGAAAATTCCTATACCTTTGAACACTTTGAAGACAATATCCCCTGATTTATATCGAGCGTTTTCTTGGGTGACTTCGGTTATCTAAGATGTAATTAACTATAAGGGCTTGCCTTTATAGGAAACTCTTCCAACCTAGCTTAATATAAACCCTATTTAATTATTCATATTAAATAAAAGAACTTGTTGGTTTATAACAAAATAGTTTTGCAGGCTAAACAGATGTCATATATTTGTCAATTTGTTTGATTGAGCCTCACCCTCAAGGCTTGTGTTTATTTTTTGGGAAAGATAAATAGCTTGAGGTGTAGTGTTCTTTCATCTAAACTTTAAAAGATGTGGAATCAATTTGATTTCATATTTTTATAAACTTATAAAGATATGAAAATTAAATGTCTTTTAGAAGCGGGCGACAAGATTTTGATTCCGGTGGTCAACAACTTCCAATGGGCAACACCTCAACGTTTTAGTGCTAACAGCTTCTGGAGACTCCATGGGGGAATGTGTTTCTCTCTCCATTTAAATCAAGGAATATTATTCTCATACAGCGGTAATGTGTCCATCCCCCTTATGGACCAAGTTACCCTTCTTCTGCTGCCATGCTTCACCCATTTCTTTCTTGGGGAAGTACGATCAACTCTTTCAAACTTCAGGACCATTTGTGTAATCACCTTTGAACAGAGAGGTTCAGGAGTTCATTAAGACTTTTAATCTTTGTATGGGGGTCAAACCCCCAAAACGGTTGAGTGAGCCCGCAGGGCAGGACCACGAAATGAAGCAAGGGTTGGAAATGTCTAACATTATCGTAGCTATTGCCAATGAGATGGATGATTAAGTAGAGGATGTTCAGTAGAGTCCTCAAGATCTTAAAGCGATACAAGAATCAGTAACCGAGGAAAAGGTTCAATCCTATTTAAATCTATTATGGGTATCATTATGAATGGGTCAATTTATGGACTTGGGCATCCTTCTACAGTTTTTCTGATTTGCAGTCAATCCCAAGTTCCATATGAAAGTTGGAAAAAAGTCTTACTGCCTTGGGAGTCCATGATACCTATTGATGATAATTATGTTGGAAATGGAAATGAACATTTAAATGCTATTATAGATCATTCTTCACATGCTTCAACTCCATTAATACCACCAATAATTGGGAGTTTGCTTGTTTTGGAGAATAAATTGAAGAAAATTGAAAGGAAACTTCAGAGTATTATGAATGTAGTGGGGAATCTTAAGTACCATTTTGATCACCTAGATTGGAGAATTAAAGAAAATTTTGATCATAGTGGAAGTTTTGAAGCATGATTAGTTCGAATGTTTAAGGAAAATGGGTGGATCGAATAAAATTCTATAGATCAATTCCCGTACCGATCATTCTATAACCTATATGTTTATTACGAATCCATTGGAGATATTAAAGGAGGAGAAAACACTGAAGAAGAGACAGAATAATTGAAGACTTTCGATTCTATATTTGTTTAAGAATATTTATGTATTTATTGTAATTGTGTGGATTGGATTTGGTTTGGTTTGTTCTGCTTTAGAATTTTGAACTTTTATTACGTGTATAGTTTTTGTGTCAGCTTTTAGTGTTGTGGCTTGATTTCGACGCTGATTTATACTTAGATTGCTTAATAGGTGTGAATGTTTAATTTAAAAAATGTGTTTGTAAAATGTGTATTTTCATATATAAAAGTTTGTTTGTTGTTGTTTAAAAAAGTGGTTATTTTCCAAATGTTTATTTGTGAATTATTGTTAGATAAAATTTATATTTAAAAATACTAAAAAAACTTTTGAGTAAAGTGTAGGGAAACTGAAAAATTTGAACAAATAAAAAAAAATTGAATTTCGGGCCTTCTGCGCCAACGACGCTGTAATGGGCGCCGGCTACGCCTTCTACCAAAGGGCAGCCCTTAACTCCTTAAATTCACGATTTTCACCGCAAACCTCCATTTTTACCCCTTGAGTTACCTTCAACCTTCGGTTTTCACACCTAGGGCTTGATTTTGGGCAGATTTGAGGCATTTTAGAGGCAAAGAAACATCATATTTCCTCTTCTCTAGGTAAGAGCTACACTTTAAACTAAAAATTTTTTTATTTTCACCAAGGATTTTTCTCACAGTGCCTAGATCCAAAAGTCTTGGAATTTTATTGAGAGATTTTTAGAAAATAATTTGGTGAAGAACTCTTACTTGGTGGAATTAAGTTTAAAGTGCTTTACATTTTGATTTTTGGAATTTTTGAATTTATTTAGATTTTTATCAAATTTTTCTTAGATTTCCTATGACACCTAGAGCGAGCAAAAGAAAAATAGATTATGACGAGCAAAATTTATTAGCTATAAAGCTAGTGCTCTATTTCATAACTTCATGAAAATAAAAATGTGATTCCAAATTGTGGTGTCAAAAATTCTGGACGAGAAGTTGAACAATTAATTATCGCTCAATAGTGAGAAAATTTCTGCTATTTTACTTTTGATGCGATATTTGGGATAGTTATAGAAATTTATGCCAACTTTTCAGAGGCTTCTGATAATTTTATTTTTGTTCGTGGAAAAAGGGTGGAGTTTACTTCAAGAAAAATAAATGAGTTTTATCAGTTAGAGGACGTTTATAGATGCCAGTATAATTCATTTTCTGCCACAAATGACCCCTTAGATGAGGTAATTTATTTTCTGACTAGTGAGAAAGGGGCTTGGAAAGTAAAGAATGGAGTTAAAGTTAACTTTCCCAGTTCTATGCTATATGTAGTATCTATGGTCTGACATTATTTTATTTCATAGAGAATGATTCCAACAAACCATCATAGTGAGGTGACCAAGGATAGAGTCATCCTGAACTTCTATATTCAGCAAGTGATGGACAAAAATGTAGGCTCTATTATTTATTTGAACACTCGATCTATTGCTTTGGGAGAGACTACTGGTGGATTGGCACACCCTGCTCTTATTTACACACTTTGTGAGCATGTATGAGTTGATTTCAGATCAGATGAGGAGAGGATTGAGCCTCAAAGACCTATTGGGCGTGCAAAGATTAAGACTTAATAGTCCCATGTTAATTAGAGAACTAAAAGTAAGGGTAAGTATATTCCTTCTACTTCTAGGACCCCTTACCTTTAGCGAGCCTACTTCTACTGACCCTAGTAACAGGAAACTATTGGGTCAGATAATGATTCAACAAGAGGATATTTTGAGGATGGGCCATTAATTACAGAGCATGGATGCCAGAAATGTTCATACATATGATTTAATTCAGTAGAAGTTTGAATATGATGCTGCTTATGATGATGCTTCAGTGAGATACCTAAGGGGTGATCATTCAGTTCAGTTCTCTTTTCACTCTGTTTATACTCCATATCAGCAGCAAAAGTTGGATGTTGATAAAGAAGAAGATGATGACTGGTGATTTTTTTGTTAGTTTGTATGTGATTTTACTTTTTGACAATGTTGTGTGTTTTGTGATATTTTTGAAACTGTTTATTAGATTTTGAGACTATATTGTTATATTGTAATGTGAAACTATAATTTGTAAAACTATTTTCATTTCTAGAATTTAGTTTAGTTCTATTGTTAGTTTCAGCATTTTGTTATATGTATTGTGATTAACTCTTTCTTAGTAGGTTTTAATTGTATTATGTGCAATTTAATGTTTTTAGCCTTGTAGTTTTTTAAAATAGCACCTGAAGTTTCTCCGAAGTTATTTTCAAAAATGAGAACCTTCAACAGATATGTATTTTCTTTATGTATTTAATGTTTTCTTTCACCCTTTATTTATAAGTTCTTCATGCTAAATCTTTTCAAAATTTAAGTTTGAGGGGGGAAGGGAGAAAAATTACTTTTTGTTTTTTTTTTAAAGAAGAAACTTAATTTTATTTGTCCTCATTTAACTATATTTTCAAAATTTTAAATTTAACATGATCTTTGGTATTAGGAGTTAGCTTTAGATAACTATATTTATGTTTCTAAATATATAATAAATTTAAGTAAAAATTTACAATAGTAAAGGTTAATTCAAGAGAATAAGATATTTGGTAAAAGAGAATAAGACTATATTTTTCTAGTTTAAGTAAATAAAATTGTATTTTTGAAGTATTAAAAATCTTAAAGGATTCATGTAAAAATAAAAGAATTAAACTTTATGAAATCTTTAAGTGACTATAAATTTGTTAAGTGAAGAAATGTAAAAAAAGTTTTTAACTTTAAGAAGAGGGTAGTGAAGTTCAAAATCATTAGAGGCTATCCAGATATAGTAATCTTCACATAAAAAATGAAGAGAGAAAGAAACGAAAAAGGGATTATAAAAAAATGATCCTGAAAAGAGAAAAAAAGAAAAAGATGTGGAGAATAGCTTGAGGAGATGCCTAATTAAAAACGGGTTTCACTTGAATCAACTTAAGGAAAAAGACTTGTGACACATTTTCTAAACTTTTTATTTTAATGTTAACTTAATTATTAATAAAGTTTTATGAAGTACACATTTTTCTAAACTTTTGATTTGAAATTAGCTTAATTATTAGTAAAGTTTTATGAAGTTCTTTTTCATATGAATATTCTAAGTGACTTTAATATGACAAATTACAATTTTTCTTGAAAGAAATAAAGGATCATAAATCTTGGACTTAATTGCTGAATATCTTTACACCTTCCGTATTAACTGGAGTTGTTTTGAATTTTTCTTAACTTATACTATTATGTTTAGAGAACTAAAATATGGAAATCTATAAGTTAAATTCTTTACCATAAGTCATAATTTTACGTAGTAGAGGAGTTAATTGAGGACAAGTAACATGTAAGTTTGGGGGATTTTGGTACACCGAAAATATATGCACTTTTAAACCCATATTTTATATTTATTTTTGGTGATATTGCACTTTAATGGAAGGTATTTTGATATTTTCTTGTAGGTTATTGATTTTTAGGACTTAAAGTAAAAAAGGAAGCATAAAAGGATGGAATTTTGAGTCAAAATGACTTTTTTGAAAAAATACTCAGCGTCGACCGTGCCAAGGGCAGCGCCGACGGCACAAAACAACAATACAAACTGAGAATTTTACTCAGCACTGATGGCACCATAAGAGTATCGATAGCGCCTTTACACAGAGAGCAGCAAATTAAATTACGGGACACTAGCGCCGACGACGACAGAGTGGCTCAGACGGCGACAATGTCGGTTTAGCCTCTGTTTCTAGATGATTCGATGTATTTGAATGATTTTTGAACAGATTTTGGCGTTACCTCTTGGAGAAAGAACCTTATGCTCTATTTAGAACTGAATTCATCAGGGAACAGACTCCTTGACTCCTTCACTCCTTCACGTTCCTTTTTGCTCCACAACGTTCCACTGCCCTCCTTTTTCCTCATTCTTCATAGTCAATTTTCTTTCTACCACCACATTGAAGTTAATTAGTGAGTTTTATTTTATAATTTGGATTTTGTGTGGTGAGATTAAGTGTGAAAATTTTTGTAAGAGTGTTGGAGAAGGGGAAAAGTGAGAGATATCCTCTTCCTACATTTCTAAGGAAAAGCTACAAGGGATTTGCTTTGAGAAAGAGTTTCAGATAAGTGTTGTTTTTTTATTAGTGTTGTATGAACTTTCTTTTATATATGAAATTTGTGTTTTGTTGTATCTTTCTCATGAAGTCTGAGTAGTTTCCTCTATCTTTCTTCATACTCTGAGATATGGTGAAATCAAGAGATAACATAGATGTGCCAATATTAAAATATAAAATAAATTGTGATGATTTTTCAACTCCGAACTTAATTTATCAATATTAAATTATAAAATAAATTGTGATGATTTTTCAACTCTGAACTTAATTTACTTTTTGATCTGACCAATTGAATTGTTTGTGATGATTTTTCAACTCCAAACTTAATTTACATTTTGATCTGGCCAATTGAATTATTAAAATATGTTGTGAAACATATGATCAACTCCAAACTTAATTTACTTTTCGATCTGACCAATTGAATTGTTAAAATGTGTTGTGAAACATATGATCTGGAAATGGAGTATGAGTTCTAACAACAAAGTGAGAATCACATTTAAGTCCATGAAGGAATATTTCGTTCATGGAATTAAGTGCAAATAAAGGTCACATTTGATTTCATGAAGGAGAAATTTGTTTAAGAAATTAAGTGTAAATAAATAGGGAAATATTCTTTTTTGGGTGTAGAATTGGAGAATCTTCTCATTTTGATTTCGTGGAGGAGAAATTTGTTCATGAAATTAAGTGCAAATAAATAAGGAAATATTCTTTATTGGGTGTAGAATTGGAGAATCTTTAGGGTGACAGACTAAAATCTCTAATTTGATCTCATTGTTTAAAAACTAAAGCTAGAGTTAGTCTTCAGGTTAAGGGAAGTAGGAGCTCTGGAGTGGGATCTGATGTCCTCCTAGCCTAGCCACGGATTTAAGGACTAAACCTGAAATTAGCCAATGATTTTTTATGCATTATATCAGGGTAGAGAATTAAAATTTCTCCTATTTGGCACAATACCTATTATAAATATTTATCTCATCTCATTTCACCAAAACCTCATTGTAGTATGAAGGATGTTTTTTCACATAAGAAATCTTCATTACATAAACATAGTTAGTAGATTAGTAGTTACTGTTTAAATTTTACATTTCTGTTTTGCTAATAGTTAAGTAATTTAGTTTTTATCTCAACATTCGAAATTAGTGACAGTTATTTTTATTTGACTTTCTGTGAATTTCCTAGTAAAATTTATCATTGCAAATTTAAACCTTCCCCGTGGGATTGATATTTGGGGTTTAAAAAGAAAGTGTATTATTACTTGATAATGATAAGTATACTTGCATAGAATCCCATTAATAATTGCTTATACTTATATATATTTTACACAACTTACTTTTAGTACACGGATCAAGTTTTTGGCACCGTAGTGGTGTCAACTTCATAAATCCTTACATATAAAAAATCGGGATCAAACTCCCAATTAGAAAGAGTTCTTGGAATTGGTTTAGTAGGACCATTCCATGATTTTGAATTTTGCATGTTTGTTACTAGTGAATCTGAAGAGGATTGCCTCGATGTAGAGGATTACTCTAACAATCAGCTGATAGAAGGCACTCGGCCAGAAATTGAGGAAGAAGTTGAATCAACTATTGATGAATTGAAAGAAATTAATCTCAGGACGGAGGAGCAGCCTCATCCAACATTTATAAGTTCTCTACTTGGTGATAAAGAATTTGAAAAATTGATTAAGTTTCTGTCAGATTTAAAAAATTGCTTCACATGGAGTTATGATGAAATGTCAGGACTATCAGCAAAAGTTGTGATTCATAAACTCGGGCTGGACAAAGAGATAACCCCAACAAAACAAGCTCACAGAAGAATGCACCTCGAAATAGAGTAGCAAGTCATTACCGAGGTGAAGAAATTAATTGATGCTAACTTTGTAAGAGAAGAGCAATACCCCACATGGTTAGCCAACATTGTGTCAATTAAGAAGAAAAATGGACACATGTATGTGTCGACTTTGAGGATTTAAACAAAGCATGTTCAAAATATGAGTTTCCATTGTCGATACCAAAAATGATGGTGGACATCGCTTTGATACATGAGATTTTCTCCTTCATGGATGGATCTTCAGGATATAACCAAATCAAGATGGATCCAGAAGATGCAACACTTACAACATTCAGAATGTCAATTGGGATCTTTTGCTACACAGTAATGTTGTTTGGGTTAAAGAACACCGGAGCAACATACCAACGAGCTATGATAAAGGTTTTTGATAACCTCGTTCACAAACAAGTGGAATGTTATGTGAATGATTTAGTCATCAAAAGTAAATAGAAAATTGATCATTTTTTATGATTTGAGGATCGTGTTTAAATGATTATGACAATTTAATCTTAAAATGAATCCCTTAAAGTGCACCTTTGGTGTCGCCTCCAGAAAGTTCTAGAATTCGTTGTTCGTCATCAAGGAATCGAGATCGACCCGTATAAGATTAAAGCTATCTTGGAATACCTGCTCTCAAAACTTTGAAACAACATTCCTTTCAAGAGAAATCGGCATATTTATGATGCTTTATTTCTAATCTCTCAGGTAGGTGTCAGCCCTTCTCAGCATTAATTAAAAGGATGCCAAATTTATTTGGGAAGAGAAATGCCAGCGGGCCTTTGAGGATGTTAAGAGATACTTAATGACACCTCCTGTTTTGATAGCTCGTATCCCAGGAAAATTGTTGATACTTTATACTGCGACCTTAGAAAACTCTCTTAGAGCCTTAGTAGCTCAAGTTGATGATGATGGTAAGGAAAATGCACTCTATTACTTGAGTCATCATCTAATACCGACATAGGTAAAGTATTCGCCGATTGAGAATCATTGTCTATCTTTAATTTTTGCCGCCCAAAAGCTTAGACATTACATGCTTTCCCATAAGATTACATTTATTTCAAAAGTTAATCTGTTGCAATATTTGATGACCCGACCAACACTTTTCGAATGTCTAGCAAAGTGGTCAATGATTTTATTACAGTTTGATATAACCTTTGTTCCCCTCTATGCTATCATAGAACAAATTTTAGCAGATTTTCTCGCCACACACCCACTTCCAGTTGGGTCCCCTCTTAATGATGTATTACCACATGAACAGATACTCAAATGGAATTTTCCATTGCGCAACTCTGGGAGATGTACTTCGACGGAGATTCGTCAGCCAGAAAATACAAGGAAGGGATCAGTCTAATTTTTATCAAACTAGATAGGGGCATGTTGAGATTCTCCTACCACCTGACAGAGCCGTGCATAAAAAATGAACCAAAATATGAAGCGATGATCACCTGTTTGGAGTTGGCGATCTCAATGGATATAATAGATATTACCATCTATGGTGACTCTTAACTTGTCATTCAACATGTCGCCGAACAGTATAAGATTTTGAGACCAAGGCTAGCAAAATACCACCAATATATAATGAAGCTGCGTGAATAGATTCCTAGTGTGACTCTCTATCAGATTCCTCAGAGAGATAACACCCATACTGATGCTATAACAAAATTTGCTAAGGAACTGGCATGTCCCCCGGAGGATTCCATTGACATCATAGTACAAGGACGTTAGCTTCTATCTCGAATCGGCCTTGACAATCTACACAAGCTTAAAAAGAAGGAATGATGAATGCAGTTGTTGATATCAATAAAGATTGGCGTAAGCCATTAATAGAATATTTGTACACTGGAAATCTCCTAGACAAATCTGAGGCATATCTGATATGCCTAAAATATAAAGTTGTTTTATAAACATTTTTATACCTATTTTTGAGATATTTTGCTTTAATGGAAGGTATTTTTATGTTTTTCTTTTAGGTACAGGTAAAAAGGTTAAAATTTCTTAAAGGAGTGAAAAATGATCAAATTTGGAGCAAATAGGTGAAAAATGTGCAAAAGTGTTTTGGCGCCTAAGCGTCAGATCCGACACTTAAGCTCCGGGTAAACAGAGAAGGCCATGCTTAAGCACCTATGGAAGTTATTAGACGAATAAATTCAGTTTTTACAAATTTTGAAGAGGTTTTTGAGGCACCTATTGACTTAATAAGTGGTTACAACCACCACGGGCAAAAAATTATTGAAAAAGGATGCATCTCTTGGAGAAATACATCGAATTAGGACACATTTTGAAGAGATACCAAGGCACCTTTTGGAGAATTATAAAAGAAGGAAAATTGAGACTTTAAAAGAGGTCCTGAAAGTACTGAGAAATTTTTGAGAGTTCAAAAATTAGGGAGTTAGTTGGAGAGATTTTCAGGCACCACATATTTATCCTTTTTTTATTTCTAATTTTATATTGAGAGTGTTGTAAAAGAGAAGAGCTTCAAAGGTACTTCAAGAGTTTGGTGGAGGACTTGAGATAAGTTCTTATCTTTTCTTTTAGACTACTTTTGGTTTTAATTGAGACTTATTGTTGGTTTGACAATGATTTCTAGTTTAAACTCAAGTGTGTTTTGTTTTCCAATTAGATTCTTAGTAGTTTTCTTTATCTTTCTTCTTAAAATGATAAGTAATTAAGTGTTGGATGGAAGTTTTGGAGNTTTTTTTCATTGGTGTAAATAACATTATTCAATATTCTTTCCATAAGTTGTAACTAAGAATCAGAACCACAAGTCTGACCTCGTGATGTAGAAGCCTGTGAAGTAGAGGTCGTGAAGTACAAGCAGCATAACTATTGGGAAATCCACCCTTCCAACCAAAAATAGAATGATGTGAATATGCTTTCACGTTCACACTGGTAATGGGCTTTAGTGGCTGTAAGATCTCCTCCTAGTTGTCATATCTAACGCCAGCCTACTCGCATAATAAAAAGATCAAGGATGTAAATCCTAAACTTGCAGTAGTAGCAGCGACAACAGAATGGTAATAACTCCATAAATCAATCCTTCTATGTCAATAGGCTTGGACTACTAAATACAATAGTTCAAAGTTGCTCTATCTCGAGTCACTTCGCTCAAATGATTTGTAGGCAGTTGTCGAGCAGAAATAAAATAATGTCATGCCTTTGCAGTGGCATCTAACTTTGAAGTAGAAAATTTTACCCTTCTTTCATTTGTAATTTTCCATAATCCCCTCCCAACAGTCAAAGATGAAATAATCTCATATAGCTTCTCCTCAATAAGACTATAGTTTGAATAAAAACACAACTTACTCGGAGGCAATTGATAAAACTTATTAATTATTTTCAGGAGAAAATAGTACTGTCTTCCCCCTTACTATGACTCCTTCATCAGCCTCTGAGAGATTAGCATAGAAATCTCGTACCACTGAAATCACGACGAAAGCAGAAAAATAACAGAATCGCTCCCACTGGCAGCTAACTATCAACTCTTCAATAGTTTCTCCTGGTTTTTTAAAACATCGCTCAGGAATTAATTTTCTTAAATGCAGTGCATCGTTATACCAATCCAGAGCTCTCGAACTAACAAATTTACTTGAATTGAACGGAGCTTTCCCCTTACTTCTCTTCATTCTTGGTGTCATTTTCTAAAAAATGTATAAAATTCAAAATAAATTCCTCAATGAACTCCAAATCACTAAACTTAACTCCTGAAAGCTTAAACTAACAAATCCATGCATTTTCCATCAAATTTTCCAAAATTTTTACCATGAATAGTGATTTTCGGGTAGCTCATGAATGTGCTCAAAATACATGATGAAAATAAAAAAAATTGTGCATTGAAGTGAAGCTCTTACCTCAAGAAGATCAAATCTAACAAATTTGGCTTGAATCCACAAAGAAATCTTCAAAATAGATGATGCCCTAGCCTAAAAATCACAATAAATTGAGGAAGAAGGCGAGCTGAGGTGCATTAATTGAGTTTTTTGGACCATAAATTCACTTAAATCTGTTTGCAAACTGGTTTTCATGAATCAGTGCTTAAGCTTGAATGGTTCGGCACTAAGGCGTCAGTCTATCGATTTAGGCAGCGCTTAAGTGCGGGTTTTGGTGCTTAGGCACTAGTGCACAAATTTTGATTTTTTCAATGTAAGTGAAATGCACTCCTAGCCTAAGTCAACCAACCCTCTATGGTCTCAAAAAACTATATATACTATTTTCTTCCCTCTTAATTCTCCTCTTACTCAAGATTCATTTATTTAAACTAATTTGATTTGACACTAAATAACACAAAATTTCACACAAACAAAACATTTATATTAATTCACGAACAATTACAAACACTTTCAAATACATAAATTCTCAATCTAAATTGTCTCAGATGAGAAAATTCCTACCACAAACACTAAACAATATTAACATATAAAAGCACATTGAAACACACTTAACATTAACAAATAGTAAACACATAAACACAAATTCACAAACTTAATTCCACTCTCTAGTTGATGGAACAAATTTTGTTCTATCGTTAGTATCTCCTTCAACATTTGGAATATACATCTGAAAGAACAGATGATGATTAATAACTTTGGTTGAATCTTCTTCAATCCTCTTGCTCTTCAGATACATTGCCTTGCCTGCTTCTTCTATAAAACTGGTATGGTTAAACTGCATCTTTAGTTGCCATTTCATATGATCCAGATGTGTGTTAACTTCCATCACTTTTTCTTCAATTGAAGCTACGATAGCCTCAATCTTTGTGATTTTCTTCGCTATTCCTTCAAAAATAACGGTGAGGAAACCATTATACATCTCTTGCACACTCTAACTAATAAACTTCTTTCTCATTGCTTCATTCTTCTTCTTCAAATCACTCTCCCAAGAAGACATTTTTCAAAACTTCTCTCTTTTCACTTAGAATTTAAGGGTTAAATGGAGGTGTGGTGAAATTTCTCTTACACGTTCAAGTTAACCAATTCACGGTTAAAGCTTCTAGAAAATAAATTAACATATATTTTTTAACTTTTGCGCTTAAGCGCCAGTGTTCAATTTAGCACAGGTCAACTTAACATCCAAACATTCGCTCTAATATGTCTAAGTCATCTTTTAAGGTCTTAGAATAATCACTAACTCATTATATGGTCAAAATACTATCATAATTTTCTAAATCACACACAACAACATAACAATACAAATAAACACACAGATAACTATGGGGTGCCTCCCACAGAGCGCTTGGTTTAACATCGTCAACCCGATGTAATCAGTGCTTATTCTGGTTGATCCATCATCAAAAAATCATTTAATTTAAGTTGGTCACCTAAAAAGTAGGATTTCAGCCTGTGATCATTCACTTTGAATATTTTATCAATTTTAGGATCTTTGATATCCACAGCTTCATAGGGATAAACTTTCATCACAAAAAATGAGCCCATCCACCTGGACTTAAGTTTGCCTGAAAATAATATTAACCTTGCATTGTAAATCAAAACTTGTTGCCATAACTGAAAATTTTATTTAGAATTCTCCGATCATATCATATCTTCATCTTTTCTTTTTAAATCTTAACACTTTCATAAGATTCGTTTCTTATCTCTTCAAGCTCATTTAATTGCAATAACCTTTTCTCACCAGCATCTTTCAAATTGTAATTAAATTCCTTAATAGCTTAATATGTTTTATGCTCAAGTTCAACTAGTAAGTGACACGCTTTTCCAAATATTAGTCTGTATGGGGACATTCCTATAGAAGTTATGTATGCAGTCCTATAAGCCCACAAAACATAGTCAAGTTTAGTTGACCAATCCTTTTTAGTTAGATTAACAGATTTTTCCAATATTCTTTTAATTTCATGATTAGATATTTCAGCCAAATAACTTATCTGAGGATGATAAGCAGTAGCAATAATATTTCTTTAATAATTTCTTCATTACTACATTTTTGAAATGACTTGCCCCGTCAGTTATGATTACTCTCGGCATCCCAAATCTACAAAATCTATTTGTTCTTAAAAACTTTGTAACACTTTAAGCATCACATTGAGGTAAAGTAATAGCTTTTATTCATTTTGATGAATAATCTACTGCTAATAATATATATAAATTTTTGAAAGATGTTATAAATGGTCCCATTAAATCTAATCCTTAAACATCAAATATCTAAACTTCTAACACATAATTGAAGGGCATCTCATTCCTTCTAGAAATATTGTCTGCTCATTGACATTGATCACAAGTTTTCATATAAGCATTAACATCTCTAAAGATTGTAGGCCAATAAAATCGAGATTGTCAAATTTTGTATGTTGTTTTATCAACACCAAAATATCCACCAAAATCAGAATTTTGATAGTTTTGGATAATTTCATGAGTTTCTTCAAAAGGCACACATCTTCGAATAATAAGATAATTTATCTATTTATATAAAAAAGGGTCATCCCAAAAATAATTCTTAGCTTCAGATAAAAACGTTCTCTTATGTCGGTATGTTATGTCATAGAGTATAATATCACTAATAACAAAATTCACAATGTCGGCATACCATGAAACACACCACTCATTAAGAATGAACAATTCTTCATGTAGAAAATGTCCATTAATCTCTTTTTCAAAATAGAGTGATTTTTCTAATTCAAGCCTGAACAGATGATCAACAATTTCATTCTCAGCTCCTCTCCTATCTACTATTTTGAAGTCAAATTCTTGCAAAAGAAGAATCCATCTTATCAATTTAGGTTTTGCATTATTCTTTTTCATCAAAAACTTAATAGTAGAATGATCTGTATGCACAATACATTTAGTTCTAATTAAATATGATATAAATTTATCAAAATTATATACTACAGTTAATAACTTTTTCTCAATTGTGGTATAACTAGTTTGAGTTTCACTAAGAGTTCTACTAGCACAGTAGATACCTTTAAAAATCTTATCATGCTTTTGTCCTGAAACAACTCCAATAGCATAATCACTAACATGACACATTAATTCAAAAGGTTTTTCCAAATCTAGTGAACCTATAATTGATGTAGTGACTAATTTTTCCTTTAATAATTCAAAAGCTTTTTGGCACTCTTTATCAAAATTAAAAATTACATCTTTTTTGAGTAAATGACATAGAGGCTTAGCAATTTTTGAAAAATCTTTAAAATACCGCCTGTAGAATCCAGTATGTCCTAAAAAACTCTTAATTTCCTTCACAGTTGTTGGGTAAGGTAAAATAGCGATCACTTGAATCTTTGAAGGGTCTACTTCTGATACACCTAAATAATTTAGAGTTTTTAGACATATTTTTATACCTATTTTTGAGTTATTGCACTTTAATGGAAGCTATTTGTATGTTTTCTTTAAGGTACAAGTAGAAAGGTGAAAAATGCTAAAAGGAGTGAAAAAGGATCAAAATTGGAGCAAATATGTGAAAATTGTGCAAAAGTGTTTTGGCGCCTAAGCGCTAGATCCGATGCTTAAGCACCGATGAAATAAAGAAGGCCACGCCTAAGCGCTAGAGGCCCCGCGCTTAAGCGCTAGAGACAGTTATGTGACGGTTTACTTCATTTTGCTGAATTTTAAAGGGACATTTGAGGAACGTGTTGGCTAAAGAGGGTGGTTATGAGCACTAGAAACAAAAATATTATTAAAAAACTTATGAAAGGATGCATCCTTTGGAGAATACATCGAATTGGGACACATTTTGAAGAGTTATCAAGGTACCTCTTGAAGATTTATAAAAGAAGGAAGTTGAGACTTTTTGAAGTGTGCTTGAAAGTTCTAAAAGTGCTGGAAAGGGGGATTTTTGGGAGAGAGTTTTGGAGAGATTTTCAGACACCACAAATTTACTTTATCATTTTTGTTTTTAGTTTGATTTTAAGAGTCAAGAGTGTTGTAAAAGAGAAGATATTCAAAGGAACTTCAAGAGTTTGGTGGAGGATTTGAGATAAGTTTTTATCTTTTGTTATTGAACTATTTTTGGTTTTAATCGAGACTTCTTGTTTGTTTGACAATGATTTCTACTTTTAAACTAAAGTGTGTTTTATTTTCTCCATGGATTCTAAATTATTTTCTTTATCTTTCTCCTTAAAATGATAAGTAATTAAAAATATTGGATGGAAGTGGTAGAGAGTATTAATCTTTAATGTTGGAAGAAGTTGTGTTGATTTAAATCCATGTACTTCATTTACTTCTTGATTTGGTCTATCCAAATGTTAAATTTTTTGTGAGAACATGTAAGAACCGGGCTGGTATTGTCTTATTAAACAATTGGAAAGAATCACATGAGGTTATATGAATGAGAATGTAATTCATATGATTGAGTGCAAATAAATAGGAAAATAATCTTTGAAGGGTGTAAAGTTAGAGGACTTTAAAGTGACAGGTTAAAGCCCCCAACTTGATTTATTGTTTTAGGTTCTGATATTACATGTTACCCCCCAGGTGGAGGTAATCGATGGAACACTAGTGTGAGAGCTGGTATCTTCCCTGCCTAGCTAGTCTTTGGAACTATTCAAACTTTAAATTAGTCAATGTTCTTTATAGCAACTTGATACACCTAAAATATATAGTGTTTTTAGACACATTTTTTATACTTATTTTTGAGATATTGTGCTTTAATGGAAGGTATTTTTGTTTTTTTTCTTGCAGATACAGGTAAAAAGGGTGAAAATGCTTAAAGGAGTGAAAAGGATTAAATTTGGAGCAAAAAGGTGAAAAATGTGCAAAAGAGTTTTGGCGCCTAAGCACCAGATCTAGCGCTTACGCGTCGGTTAAACAGAGAAGGCCACGCCTAAGCGCCAGTGGCAGTTATTGGACGAGTAAATTTTGTTTCTATGAATTTTGAAGAGGTTTTTGAGGCACCCACTGGTGGACGAAATATATCATGAAAGGATGCATCTCTTAGGGAAATAGATTGAATCTAGACATACTTTGAAGAGAAATCAAGGCACCTTTTGGAAAATTATAAAAGAAATAAGATTGGGACTTTGAAAGAGGTCTTGAAAGTATTGGAAAGTTTTGAAAATTCTCATTTGGGGAATTAGTTCGGATAGACTTTCAGTCACCACTTTTACTTTTATTTTATCCTTTTTATTATTTTATTTTAAGTGATTGTTGATACGAATTTTTTGTTACGATAGATTTTGTAAAATTTAATTAAATATAATCAATTAATATTCGGATTCTACGTAAGCATACGTATCATTATCAAGTAATAATGGACTTTCTATTTAAGCCCCAAATATCGATCATACGGGGAAGGTTTAAATTGGAAATGATAAATTTGCTAGGAAATTCACAGAAAGTTAATTGAAATCACTGTGACTAATTTCAATTATTGAGATGTAATCAAAATTAAATTTCTAAACTATTATCAGATCAAATATAAAAAATTTAAAATAGTAAATACTAATTTATTAACTATGTTTATGTAACGAAGATTATTATGTGAAAAAGCATCATTCCCACTACAATGAGGCTATGATAAAATGAAATGAGATAAATGTTCATAATATGTATTGGGCCAAATAGGAGCAATTTTAATTCTCTACCCTGATATATTGCATAGAAAATCATTGGTTAATCTCAGTGTTTAGTCTCTAAATCCATGGCTAGGATAGGAGGATATCGGCTCCCACTCCAGAGCTCCCACTTTCCTTCACCTGAAGGCTAGCTCTCGCTTCAATTTTTAAATACTAAGACTGAATTGAAGATTTTAGTTTGTCACCCTAAAGGTTCTCCAATTCTACACCCAACAAAGAATAATTTTTTATTTATTTGGACTTAATTCCATAAATGATGTTCTCCTTCTTGGAATCAAATGTGATCCTTACTTTGTTATAGAACTCATAGTCCATTTTCCGGATCATATGTTTCACAACACTTTTTAACAATTCAATTAGCCAAATCAAAAAGTAAATTAAGTTCGGAGTTGAAAAATCATCACAAATTATTTTATAATTTAATATTGACACATTCATATTATCTCTTCATTTCACCATCTCTCAGAGTAAGAAGAAAGATAGAGGGAACTACTCAGACTTCAGAAGAAAGAAATAACAAAACACAAATTTCATATATAAAAGAAAGTTCATACAACACTGATAAATAAACAATACTTATCTGAAAACTCTTCCTCAAACCAAATCCTTTGTAGCATTTTCTTAGAAATGCAGGAAGAAGATATCTCTCACTTTTCTCCTTCTCCAACACTCTTACAGAAAGTTTCACACTAAATCCTACCACAAAAACTCTAAACTATGAAAACAAAATAAAAAAATTGACTCCAATATGGAAATTAAATGGAATGATGTGGTGCAAAACATGAAAGTAGAGGAGTGAAAAACGTAGAGGAGCCCATTTTCTGATAAAATTCGGCCCCAAGTTGAGCACAAGGTCGGTTCTCCAAGAGGTGCCTCCAAAAACTTTTCAAAAAGTCATCCAAATGCATCGAACCTTCTAGAAACGAGGTCTGCACCGCCTTTGGCGCCGTCGATGTTGGTCTCTCGCCATCAGCGCTGAGTAAAAAATCTCCGCATTAATTTGTTAGGCGCCGTTGGTGCTGCCAGCGCTGAGCATTTCTTCAAAAATGTCATTTTGACTCAAAATTTCATCCATTTTGCTTTCTTTTTGCTTTAAGCCCTAAAAATCAACAACCTCCAAGAAAATATCAAAATACCTTCCATTAAAGTACAATATCATCAAAAATAGGTATAAAATATAGGTTTAAAAATGCATATATATATTTTTGGTGTGTCAATTGTAAAGAGAAGAGAATCAAAGGAACTTTAAGAGTTTGGTGAAGGACTTGAGATAAGTTTTTACCTTTCTGTTTTGAGACTACTTTTTACTTTAATTAAGACTTGTTGTTAGTTTGACAATGATTTTCTCTTTTAAACTAAAGTGTGGTTTTGTTTTCTCCATAAATTTTGAGTAGTTTTCTTTATCTTTCTTCTTAAAATNTTCCAGATGTTAAAAATTCTTGTGAAAACATGTAAGAACCTGGCTGGTATTATCTCAGTCATCAATTAGAAAGAATCACATGAGGTTGTATGAATGAGAATGTAGCTCATATGATTGAGTGCAAATAAATAGGGAAATATTCATTTAAGGGTGTAAAGTTAGAGGACTTTAAAGTGACAGGTTAAAGCCCCTAACTTGATTTATTATTTTAGGTTCTGATACGAGATGTTAGCCCCCAGGTGGAGGGAATCGAGGGAACTCTGGAGTGAGAGCTAGTATCTTCCCTGCCTAGCTGGTCTTCAGAACTATTTAAACTTTAAATTAGCCAATGTTCTTTATAGCATCTCTAGTAAGAGTAAAGAATATTATTCCTCCTATTCGACACAACACAATATGTATACTTCCACAACAGAATTCCTATACTTATTACTGATTCATGAACAGGAGAAATATATTTTCTTATTTATTATTTGCTTCTACAAAAACTTAAGTTATATTTTTAAGTTTGTACTGTTTTTGTCAAAATTTAAAAATTACAAAAAATATTTAAACTTTCTTGACTGCAAAAACAACTTTAGTTTAAATAGTTGTCTTATTAAAAATATAAAGTTTTCAAAAAAGTGCATATTGACTATCTTCCATGTGGGTTCAATGATCAGGTCTTAATCAAAAAGTTCTATATTACTTGATAACGAAACGTATACTTGCGTAGTATCCCAATATAAATTAAAACTTAAATTCTTATTTTTCTTTAGGATCAATTTTTTGGTGTTCTTGTAAAATAAGAAAATTTAAGTGAAAAATATAATCAAAATTATTGTTATACTATTGCATATAAGCAGTTATCAGGGAACAAGTTTTTAGCGCCATTGCCGGGGAAGTGAAGTGAAAATTGTAAAGAATCTATTGATTTAAATCAAATTTCTATTTTTAGAATGTCTTATTTAAACCTTAAGTTATTATATTTTATTTTGTGTGTGTTTAGTTTTTTTATGTTAGTGTATGAGTAGTTCAGCTTCTGAAGAATTAGTGCCCTACAATTCTGAATTAGAGAGAACTGTTAGAAAAATCAAGAAAACCAAAAAAAATAAAAATCCAAAAAAATATAGAAATGGCAAACCAAAATGATAAAAATACTGAAATTTATCAAGTTTTTAGACCTTTAAGATATTATGCCAACCCTACCATAGATGAACTTGAGGTGATTTATCACAAAAATTCCTTGCTAAATATTATTCATCATAAGAATCTGAGAAGCTTAGAAGTGATATTATATCTTTTACTCAATTTGAAGGGGAATCTATTTACGAAGCATGGGAAAGATTTAAGGAACTCTTAAGAACGTGTCCAAACCATGCTATACTAGATTGACCAATAATTCAAACTTTTTATAATGGATTAGTTGGATCTCTTAGATCAATTATAAATGTCACTGCTGGTGGTTCATTGATGTCAAAACCATTTCATGACGCCTATGGTTTAATCGAAGAAATGGCTACCAATAATTTTCAATGGCCTTCTGAGAGGGTGAATCCTAAGAAAGTAGCAAATATTCATGAAGCTGATGCATTTACTATGTTAGCAAATCAAGTTGCTGCAGTTTCAAGAAAGTTAGACCAATTTAGAATCAATTTTTCTCAACCAATTTCCATGATTGAAGAGAATTCATTAGGCCAAATTGTAGATTCTCAAGCATCATTAGAAGCTTTAAATGCCATAAATAACCAACAGAATAAACCATATTCAAATTATTATAACCCAGGTTGAAAAAACCATCCCAACTTTAACTGGAACAACAATTCGAGTGGTAATAGTTAGCAATGGGGGAACAACCAAGTAAACCCATTAGGAAACTGGAACAATCAATGGAATAATAATTATAGATCTACTTATCCTCCAGGTTTTAACAGTAATACACAATTTAAGGAGAAGAAGTTATNACCCTTAACTTGATTTTTTGTTTTAGGTTCTGATATGAGAATGTTAGGCCCCAGGTGGAGGGAATTGAGGGAACTCTAGAGTGAGAGCTAATATCTTCCCTGCCTAGCCGGTCTTCAGAACGATTCAAACTTTAAATTAGTCAATGTTTTTATAACATCTCTAGTAAGGGTAAAGAATATTATTGCTCATATTTAGCATAACACAATTTGTATACTTGCACAACAAAATTCCTATACTTATTACTGATTCATAACAAGAAGAAAGATATTTTCATATTTAGTGTTTTTCTTCTACAAAAACTCTAGCTATCTTTTTAAATTGTTATTGTTCTATCAAAATATTGAAAATATCAAAAATATTTAAATTTTAATTACTGCAAATATCATTGTTAGTTTTGATAATAATCTTTTTATTAAAAATAGAAAGTTTGTTGTTCAATAGTGCATATTGTGTATTCTCCCTGTTGGTTCGATATTCAGGTCTTAATAAAAAAGTCTTATATTATTTAATAACGATACGTATACTTGCGTAGTATCCTAAATTCTACTTTTATTTAGAATCAAGTTTTTGGTTTTGTTGCTAAGTAAGGAAATATAAGTGAAATATAATCTAAATTATTTTTGTACTATGCATATTAGTAGTATCAAGGGATCAAGTTTTTGGCGTCGTTCCCGGGGAGCAATTGATTTTAAAAGCAAATTTCTATTTTTAGAAAGTCTTATTTAAACTTTAAGTTATCTTATTTTATTTTATTTTGTATTAATTTATTTTATTATATGTTAGTGTATGTGTAATTCAGGTTCTGAAGGACTAATTCCCTACGATTCTGAATTAGAAGGAACTATTAAAAAAATCAAAAAAACTAAAAAATTATATAAATTCTGAAAAATCCAAAAAATTATAGAAATGGCAGACCAAAATAATCAAAATTTTGAAATTCATCAAGAGTTTAGATCTTTAAGAGATTATGCCAACCCTACTGTAAATGAACTTTATTGTAGTATTCAAAAACCTATTGTAGTGGTTAATTCATTTGAGTTTAAACTTGTTATTATCCAAATGTTATCAAATAATCAGTTTGGGGGATCACCAACTGAAGATCCAAATTTACATCTTGCCAATTTTTTAGAATTGTGTGCTACATTTAAATTTGATGGTGTATCAGATGATGCCATAGGACTGGTTATTTCCTTTCTCACTGATGGATAAAGCTAAGATGTGGTTGAATTTGTTAGCACCTGGATCTATCAGAACTTGGGGTGATTTAGCACAAAAATTCCTTGCTAAATATTTTTCACCATAAAAAACTGCAAAGCTTAGAAATGATATTACATCTTTTAATCAGTTTGAAGGGGAACCTATTTATGAAGCATGGGAGAGATTTAAAGAACTCTTAAGAAAGTGTCCACACCATGATATACCAAATTGGTTAATAATTCAAACTTTTTGTTATGGATTAGTTGGATCTCTTAGATCAATTATCAATGTCGCTGCTGGTGGTTCACTGATGTCAAATGGCTACCAATAATTTTCAATGGCCTTATGAGAGGGTAAATCCTAAGAAAGTAGCCAATATTCATGAAACTGATGCATTTACTATGTTAGCAAATCAAGTTGATGCAATTTCAAGGAAGTCAGACCAATTTGGAATGAATTTTTCTCAACCAATCTCCATGATTGAAGAAAATTCATTAGGCCTGATAATTTCAAAGAAGTTAGATTAATTTGGAATGAATTTTTCTCAACCAATTTCCATGATTGAAGAGAATTCATTAGGCCAAATGGTAGATTCTCAAGCATCATTAGAAACTTTGAATGCCATAAATAATAAGCAGAAAAACTCATATTCAAATTATTATAACCCAGGTTGGAAGAACCATCCAAACTTTAACTGGAATAACAATTTAGGTGGTAATAATTAGTAATGAGGGAACAAATAAGGAAACCCATTGGGAAACTTGAACAACCATGGGAATAATAATTACAAATCTACTTATCCTCTGGTTTCAACAGTAATACACAGTTTAAGGAGAAGAAATTTCCTATAGAAGAAGTGATGTTACAAATGGAAAATCAATCATAAAGTCAAGGAGCTATAATTAGAAATACTGAGAATTAACTTGGGCAAATAGAAAATTCATTAAGTAATAGATTACAAGAAACTCTTCCCAATAATACTGAATCAAATCCAAAAGACCAGAATAAAGAACAAGTAAAGTCGTTCAACTTAGAAGTAAAAGAGAGTTGGAAGGTCGGGTTCAACAAGAAATTGAAGTAGAGAGAGAAGAAATTGAAGAATCAAAAGAGGACTCTCCAAGAGATTTTGAGAGACATATTTCTCCACTAAAAATTAATTTGGAAAAACTACCACCTCCATTTCCTTAGAGACTTCATTAGCAGAAGTTGGATAAACAATTTTCAAAATTTCTAGAAATATTTAAGAAGCTTAAAATTAATATTCCATTTGTTGAAGCCTTAGAACAAATTCTGAGCTATGTAAAGTTTATGAAGGATATTCTCAATAGGAAAATGAAGTTTGAAGATAATGAGACCGTTGCACTTAGTGAGGAGTGCAGTGTGATAATTCATAAGAAGCTTCCTGAAAAGCTTAAAGATCCTGGTAGCTTTACAATTCCTTATGCAATAGGAGACAAATTTTATGGGAAAGCTTTATGTGATTTAGGTGCAAGCATTAACCTTATGTCATTATCAATATTCAAAAGATTAAGATTAAGAGAAATAACCCCTACTACTGTAACTCTGCAGTTAGCAGATCATTCCATAACATACCCTAAAGGAGTTATGGAAGATGTCCTAGTGAAAGTGGGTCAATTTATCTTTCATGTGGATTTCATTGTGCTAGATATGGAAGAAGATAAAGAGATACCTATCATTTTGGGGAGACCTTTCCTAGACACAGGAAGAGCAATGATAGATGTGCAGAAAGGGGTATTAACAATGCACGTCCATGATCAAACTGTTACTTTTAACATTTCAAAATCAATGAAATACCCTGCAAAAGGTAAAGATGATGAATGTTATAGAATGGATGTTATAGGATATCTAAGTGAATGCCATTTTAGAACTAATTATGAAGAAAAATCTGAAGAAAAAGATTTGGAACACTAGCAATAAGAGGAATTAAATCAATGTGAAGATCTTTTTAAGGAAAAGTCAAACTATGTTCGAGAAAGTTTTGAAGTTTTGGACAAGATAGACAAAGATAAATCATTTTGTCTATCTATTGAAAAACCTTGAGTACTATAGTTGAAGTTACTTCCTGATCATTTAAAATATGCTTTTTTAAGAGATTCCACTACTTTACCAGTTTTAATTTCCTTAAAATTAACAATGGAAGAAGAAGAAAGGTTGATGAAAATTCTGAAAAATTTTAAGAAAGCCTTTGGATGGATAATTCCTGAAATTAAAGGAATCAGTCCTTCAATTTGTATGCATAGAATTCATATAGAAGAGAACTGCAAACCCAAGGCTGATCCGTAAAGGAGATTGAATCATGTTATGAAAGAAGTTATAAAGAAAGAAATTTTAAAGTAGTTAGATGCTGGAAATATCTATCCTATTTCAGATAGTGCATGGGTTAGTCCAATTCATTGTGTTCCTAAGAAAGGATCAGTAACTATAACTATAAAAGAACATAATGAGCTAATACCTACTAGATAAGTTACAGGGTGGCGAATATGCATTGATTATAGAAAATTAAATCTTTCACTAGGAAATATTATTTTTCATTATCATTTCTAGATCAAATACTAGATAGACTAGCTAGGCATAAATACTTTTATTTTCTGGATGGATATACTGGTTATCGCCAAATTTAAATATATCCTAAGGATCAAGAGAAAACAACGTTTACAAGTCCTTATGGTACTTTTACTTTTAGAAGAATTGTCTTTGGTTTATGTAATGTGATACACCAAAAATATATGCATTTTTAGACTCATATTTTATACTCATTTTTATTGATATTGCACTTTAATGAATGGTATTTTGATGCTTTCTTTCAAGTTGTTGATTTTTAGGGATTAAAGCAAAAAGAAAGCAAAAAAGATGAAATTTGGAGTCAAAATTACGTTTTTGAAGAAATACTCAACACCGACAGCGTTAAGGGCAGTGCCGGCGGTGCAAAATAACTTAAGGCCGGAGATTTTTACTCAGCGCCGACGGCAACAGACCAGTGTCGATGGCACCAAAGGTGGTGTAGACCCCATTTTTAGAAGGTTCGATGTATTTAGACGATTTTTTTGAAGAGTTTTTGGCGAAACCTCTTGGAGAACTGACCTTGGGCTCTATTTGGGGCCAAATTTCATTCGAAAAAGTGCTCCTCTACGTTCATTTTTTACACCACATCATTCCATTCCACTACCATATTGGAGTCTTTTTTTTTTTTTGCTTTCATAGTTTAGAGTTTTTGTGGTGAGTTTTAGTGTGAAACTTTCTGTGAGAGTGTTGGAGCAGGAGAAAAGTGAGAGATATCTTTTTCCTGCATTTCTAAGGAAATGCTATAAAGGATCTGCTTTGAGAAAGAGTTTTTAGGTAAGTATTGTTTGTTTATCAGTGTTGTATGAACTTTCTTTTATATATGAAATTTATGTTTTGTTATTTCTTTCTCATGAAGTTTGAGTAGTTCCCTCTATCTTTCTCCCTACTCTGAGATATGGTGAAATGAATAGATAATATGGATGTGCCAATATTAAAATGTAAAATAAATTTTGATGATTTTTCAACTTGAACTTAATTTAATTTTCTATCTGGCCAATTGAATTGTTAAAATGTGTTGTGAAACATATGATCCGAGAAATGGAGTATGAGTTTAACAACAAAGTGAGAATCACATTTAAGTCCATGAAGGAATATTTCGTTCATGGAATTAAGTGCAAATAAAGGTCACATTTGATTTCATGAAGGAGAAATTTGTTTAAGAAATTAAGTGTAAATAAATAGGGAAATATTCTTTTTTGGGTGTAGAATTGGAGAATCTTCATTTGATTCCATGGAGAAGAACATCATTCATGGAATTAAGTGCAAATAGATAGGGAAACATTCTTTGTTGGGTATAGAATTGGAGAACCTTTAGGGTGACAGACTAAAATCTTCAATTTAGTCTTATTGTTTAACAACTGAAGCGAGAGCTAGCCTTCAAGTGAAGGGAAGTGGGAGCTCTGGAGTGCGAACCAGTATCCTCCTAGCCTAGCCACAAATTTAGGGACTAAACACTGAGATTAGCCAATGATTTTCTATACACTGTATCAGGGTACAAAATTAAAATTGCTCCTTTTTGGCACAATACATATTATGAACATTTATCTCATCTCATTTTACCATAGCTTTATTATAGTGTGAAGCGGATGCTTTTTCACATAAGAATCTTCGTTACATAAACATAGTTAATAAATTAGTATTTACTATTTGATTCTTTTTCACATAAAAATCTTCGTTACATCAACAGAGTTAATATATTAGTATTTACTGTTTTAAACTTTATATTTTTTGATTGGATAATAGTTTAGAATTTTAATTTTGATTACATCTCAACATTGAAATTAGTGACAGTGATTTCAATTGACTTTTTGTGAATTTCCTAGCAAATTTGTCATTTCCAATTTAAACCTTTCCCGTGGGATCAATATTTGGGGCTTAAATAAAAATTCCATTATTACTTGATAATAATACGTATACTTGCTTAGAATTTAAATATTAATTGATTATACTTATTTAAATTTTACACAATCTATCGCAATAAAAAAAATTGGATCATAATGCCCCAGTTCCATTTCAAAGATGTATAATACCAATTTTTTGTGATTTAATTAAAAAAGGGATTGAAGTATTCATGGATGACTTTTCAGTGTTTGGAAATCATTTGACTCATGTTTAGATCATTTATCTAAAGTTCTTAAGCGCTGTGAAGAAACAAATTTAGAATTTAATTGAAAAAGGGATTGAAGTATTCATGGATGACTTTTCAGTGTTTGGAACTTCATTTCTCATGTCTGAGTTCTTAAGTGTTGTGAAGAAAAAAATTTAGTCTTTAATTGAGAAAAATGTCAATTTATGGTATCAGGAGGAATTCTATTAGGACATCAAATATCAGAAAATGGTATGGAAGTAGATCCTACTAAAATTCAAGTGATCGCTAATCTACCTTATCCAACAAATGTAAGGGAAATTAGGAGTTTTTTGGGACATGCTAGATTCTACAGACGATATAATTAAAGACTTTTCAAATATAGCTAAGCCTTTATGTCACTTACTGGAGAAAGATGCAATTTTTTATTTTGATGAGGAATGCCTAAAAGCTCTTAAGTTATTAAAAGAAAAACTAATCACTGCACTAATTATAGTTTCACCAAACTGGGAAAAAACTTTTGAAATAATGTGTGATGCTAGTGATTATGCTATTGGAGATGTTTTAAGATAAAGATATGATAAAATTTTCAAAGTTATTTACTATGCTAGTAAAAATCTTAATGAAACTCAACATACAATAACTGAAAAAGATTTATTAGCAATAGTATATGCTTTTGATAAATTTAGATCATATTTAATTGGAACTCATTGTGTAGTGCCTTTGATAAATTTAGATCATATTTAATTGGAACTCATTGTGTAGTGCATACAGATCATTCTTGCTATTAAGTACCTAATGAAAAGAAGGATGGTAAACCTAGACTTATAAGATGGATTCTTCTTTTGCAATAATTTGATTTTGTAATAGTAGATCTGGAAGAGGATTGAAAATAAAATTGTTGATCATTTGTCCATGCTTGAATTAGAAAAACCACTCTGTTTTGAAAATGAAATTAATGAACATTTTTTAGATGAAAATTTGTTCACTATTAATGAGTGACGTGTTCCGTGGTATGTCGATATTGTGAACTTTATTGTTAGTGATATTATACCCTATGGAATGACATCCTAACAAAAGAGGAAATTTATTTCTGAAGCTAAGATTTATTTTTGGGATAACCCATTTTTATATAAGCAAGGAAAAGATCTGATTATTTGAAGATGTGTACCATTAGAAGAAACTTATGAGATTATCCAAAAATGTCAAACTTTGGGGGACATTTTGGTGTTGATAAAACAGCATACAAAATTTTACAATATGTATTTTATTGGCCTACAATTTTTAAAGATGTTAATGCTTACATCAAAACTTGTGATAGATGTCAAAGAGCAGTCAATATTTCTAGAAGAAATGAGATTCCCCTCAACTATATGCTAGAATTTGAAATATTTAGTTTGGGGATTAGATTTCATGGGACCATTTATACCATCTTTCAAAAATTTATATATTTTGTTAGCAGAGATTAGATTTCATGGGACCATTTATACCATCTTTCAGAAATTTATATATTCTGTTAGTAGTGAACTATGTATCCAAATGGATAGAAGTTGTTGCTTTACCTCAATGTGATGCTCAAAGTGTTACAAAATTTTTGAAAAAGAATATATTTTGTAGATTTGGGATGCCAAGAGTTATCATTACTAATGGTGGAATTTATTTCAGAAATGCCATAATGGAGAAATTATTAAAAAATATCATATAAATCATACGATCGCTACTGCTTATCATCCTCACACAAGTGGTTTGGCTGAATTATCCAATTGGGAAATTAAATGAATTATGGAAAGATCTGTGAATCCAACAAAAAATTGATTGGTCAGTCAAACTTGACTATGCTTTGTGGGCTTATAGGACTGCATACAGAACTCATACAGGAATGTCTCCAATATTTGGCAAAGCTTGTCACTTACTAGTTGAACTTGAGCATAAGGGATATTGGGCGATTAAAGAGTTCATTTATAATTTGAAAGATGCTGGTGAGAAAAGATTGTTTCAATTAATCGAGCTTGAAGAGATAAGGAATGAGTCTTATGAAAGTGCCAAAATTTATAAAGAAAAGATGAAGATATGGCATGATCGAAGGATTCTTACTAAAAAGTTTCAGCCATAGCAACAAGTTTTGCTATATAATTCAAGGTTAAGATTATTTCCAAGAAAACTTAAGTTCAAGTGCATGGGCCCATTTATTGTGATTTAAGTTTATCCTTATGGAGCTGTGGATTTTAAAGATTCTAAGTCTGAGAAAATATTTAAAGTTAATGGACATAGACTGAAACCTTATTTTATAGGGGATCAACATAAGTTTAATGATGGAATGATGTTGGGTCAACCAGAGTAAGCACTGGTTACATCGGGCTGACGACGTAAAACCAAGCACTTTGTGGGAGGCAACCCACAGTTATGAGTGTGTTTTTATTTTGATTGTTGTTTTATGTGAGATTAAGAAAATTTGGGGTAGTATTTTTGAGACTATTATGTGTTAGGATTGATTTTAAGACTTTATTTAGTGATCTAGACATGTTAAAATGAGAATTTGGACGTTAAGTTGACTAGTGCAAAAATGTGCACTACGCTTAAGTGCCAAATCCAGCGCTTAAGCGCGGCAGTTTAAAAACATGTGAAAAATTAATATTCAAAAGGTAAAACCTCATAGAAGTTAGCAAAATGTGCCAAGGAAGTTTCTAAACGTGTCTAGGAGTTATTGGAAGCATTTAGGCCTATAAATAGAAGCGTTTAGTGAAGGAATTTCACCCCATATAATTTCTAGCCCTAAAGTCTAAGAGAGAGAGAGATTTTAAGATGATGTCTTCATGGGAGATGGATTTGAAGAAGAATGAGAAGACTATGAGGAATAAATTCATTAGTCAAAGTGCACAAGAGATGTATAACGGTTTCTACATCGAGAAGATCAACAAAATTGAAAATACCTTATCTGTACTGAGGACTAAGGTATTGGAGATTCATGCACATCTTGAGCATATTGGATGGCAATTGAAAATACAATTTAGCCACACTAGTTATATAGAGGAAGTGGATAAGGAGATGTTTCTTAAGAAAAAGTGGATTGAAGAAGATTGCATCAGAGCATGTCACCACCTTTCGTTTTATCAACTTTATATTCCAATTAACCCAGGAGAGACTAATGAAAGACTTAAATTTGTTCCTTCTAATGAAAAATGGAATTAAGTTCTATGTTTGAAGTTATGTTTTTGTGTGTTTAAAGACATTTTCTTTAAGTGTTTTAGCGCTTAAGACTTGCTTTTAGTGTTTGTGTTACTTAGGTGTTTAATTGTGAAAAATTGTTAAGTGTCTGTATTTAGGAAACTTTTCTCATCCAAGACTATTTGGAATGAGAACTAAGTGTTTAAATGTATTTGTACTCATTTGTGAATTAATATAAGTTTTTTTGTGTGAAATTTTGTGTTGTTTTAGCCTCAAATTGAAATAGTTAATAAAGAGAATTTTGAGATAAAGAAGAGTTACAGAATGTTGAAAATAGTCATTTAAGTGTTATGAGACCATTTAGGGGTGGGTTACTTAGGTAAATAGTGCATTTTACTATAATTTGAAATTTTTGAAAATCATGCACTGGTGCCTAAGCGCTACATCTCGCGCTTAAGCGCGAGCAAACCCGAGAGGTAGGCGCCTACGTGCCACTTACCAGTGCTTTAGCGCCGGTTCACGAAAACCGATTCGCGAATGATTAAAAGTGAAAATTTGATTAAAAAATTACCTTATTTGTCCTCCTGTCACCTTCAACCTCTCAAAAACATGATTTTGGAGAGCTAGGGCACACCATCAAGTGGAGATTTCTTGGTGGAATCAAGAAAAATTTGCTAGATTCAGATTTCTTAAGGTAAGAACTTTACTTTTATATAAACATTTTGAATTTTCACCATGTATTTTGAGTACATTTGGAAGAATTCAAAAATTCACTATTAATGGTGAAAAATGAGGAAAAATCTATGAAAATTGCATGAGAAGTTTAGTTTGTGCTTTTGGAAGTTTAGTTTAGTGGTTTAGACTTGATTTTTGAAGTTATTGTGGAATTTACCAAATTTGTAGAATGACACCAAGAATGAAGAGGAGCAAAGGCAAAGCCCCATTCAATTCGAGTAATTTTTTTAGTTCAAAAGCTCAATATCGGTATAGTGATGTGTTGCAATCACGCAAACTGATTCAGAAGCGATGTTTTAGAAATCTGGGTGGAGACGTGGAAGATTTAATTGTTCGTCGATAGTGGGAAGAATTCTGTTGTTTCTTTGTTGTGGCAGTTAAATCTGTTGTAAGGGAGTTCTATGCAAATTTCCCTGAAGCTGAAGAGAATCGAGTTATGGTTCGAGGAAAGTTGGTACTTTTTTTGCCAGAGGTAATCAATTTGTTTTACCATTTACCACCAGATACGTTATGTTTTTATGCAAATTATAGCCCTATTGAAGCGGAGTTAGATGATATTATCTCTTACTTGACTATTGGGAGAGGACTTTGGAAGATCATTAATGAGAGGAGAGTAAATTTCCCAACTTCAAAGTTATGTGCACCTTTAAAGGCTTGACACTATTTCATTTCTGCTCGTCTGCTTTTGACCAATCATCTCAGTGAAATTACCAGAGAAAGAGCAATGTTGAACTATTGTTTTCAAGAGGGAAAGCTCATCAACATTGGAGCTTTGATCTGTCAGACTATCATCAGTTCTGCTAAAGGTGTGATAACTGCAGGTCTGGAATTTGCTTCCTTAATCTTTTCTTTGTGTGAGCAGGCTAGTGTTAAATATGATAGTTTGGAGGAAGTGTTATTACCTCTAAAGCCAATCACTAAGGTGAATGTGAAAACTTATTCTGAGCCTTCAATTTTTGGTTGGAGAGGAGGATTTTCTCAGAGCTATGGAATGGAGACGTCTGCTGCTTTTACATCTAGACCATCTACCTCACGTGCTTCTACATCTCTAGGTGAGTCTATTAAGACCCCAGATTAATTATTGCAGAGGATGATGGATAATATTAATATTACCGCTGATAGGGTACAAAATTTAGAGCATTTTACAGAGCACATTGATAGGTATAATAGGAGAAAAAGTGATTATGAAGAGAAATTTCACTCATCTATGGAGAGCCTCATTAGGGGTAACCAAGGAGTGCAACTTCCTCCATATCCTAGATACCCTGATTATGAGCCTGCAAAAGTTTGGGTTAGCGGTGATTCAAAGGATAAAGAGTAGAGCTGAGAGATTTATTTTATGATTGTAATATGATATGAACTATGTGGTTTGGGCTTGCTGCATTTGCATCTGTGTTGGTTTAAACTATGTGATGTGGTTTGTACTTTTATGTTTAAGTGAGAATTATGATGTGATGTGTTTTCATGTTTTGGACTTGAGACATGTATGTATGTTTACTTGTTTAGATATTATGATGTGTGATACTTTTATTTTTAATTATATTGTAATGTTTGTGTTAGTTAGTAGTTTGTTTTAAAATTCTAGGGTAGTAACTGTTGTGAGTTTTGTGATTTAGTTAGTTTAGAACTTAACTTAATTCTATATCTACTGTAAAGTTGAAAATCTAGCTAACTTAGATCTTAAATTTAAATTTTTGAAATTGCTACCCTGTATTTTTATGTTATATGTAGTGTGTTTATTTTTATGCTGAGATCGTAAAATCAAGTTAGTGTGTTAGTTTACTTTAATGTTTATACCCACTCCTTACAAGTCTATTGAATCTCTACATGCTAAATTGAAATGAAAATAAAGAAAATTTGATCAAAAATTAATTTTACTCCTATTTTTAGTTTTATACTTGTTTCATTAGGGTTTAAAAAATCCTGTTATTATGTTATTTTAAATTTTCATTCCTGCTTATATATATCTGATGCTAAATCTGTTAAAAATTTAAGTTTGGGGGGGGGATGAAAAATATTTTCAAGACTGAAATTTTATTTGTTCTCAAATGTACTACAAGTGAATTTGATTTGAAAAAAAAATTGATTAGGTATATGAAGTTATATTAGGGAAGTAAATTTTGATTTTAGAAATGAGTAAGAAAATTTGGTTAAAATTTTTAGTAATGAAGAAAAACTTTAAGTTAAAAAGTTTTTAGATGAGAAAATGATTAATATAAGTAACTATATTTAGTAAGAAAATTATATTTTTGAAAATTTTAGATAATTTAGACTTTTATTTTTAATACTTAAATTTCTTTTATAAAAATAATTTTCAAAACTTTTATTATATTCATAAGTAAAAGA
>JXCR01131898.1:0-14680 GCA_002079205.1 Phalaenopsis hybrid cultivar
ACGAACCGAACACGAACACAAGCTTTGTTCGTTCGTGTTCGGTTCGTTTACACCCCTAACCGCATATGAATTCTGCTAAAGAGGGAAAAATTTTCGTTGGAACACTCGAGAAGCTTAGGCACAGGGAGGATGGCCCTTTCAAAGTACTCCAAAAATTGAACGAGAACGCTTACAAGATCAACCTGCAGAAGGACTACAACGTTTCAGCCACGTTCAACGTCGTTGATCTGGCATCGTATTTCGAGGAGTCAGGAGTTTCGACGAATAAGGTTGAAGCTTCCCTAACCACATGTAACTGACGAAGACGCTAAAGGCGACCGCTCATATACTCAAGGGCCACAGACAAGCTCGCTCATTTACGCGGACGCCATAGACGCGCCTGCTCATTTACGCGGGCGCCACAAAAGCCAGCAGGTTCAGCCTGCTGATAATGAAACTCCCGCTATGAACCAATGTAAAGGACTGTGCGGGAGTTTCTTGTCTCTTCTACACAAGGCGAGACTACTACCCCACTTATATCCTTTCTTATGTACTCTTCTTCATGTGGGAAGTATTTTAACGGCTATTTTTTTATTTTTCTTGCCTCCCCGCCCCTTCCTTTTTGTGGGGAGTTTCCTTCTTTATTTCTTTCCTTCTCTTCGTCAATGAGAGTCAATAAATTGTTGTTTGATAATTGTAGGGTTTAGTTTGGACTGCGTTTGCTTTTTAGATTTCCTGTGTGAAGTTTTTTTTTCTTCTTTGCCTTCGAAGACAGGTGGTGCTCCGGTTGTATACTGCTCCGAGGTGGTGTTCTATCCTTCTAATCTCCTCTTATCTTTTCCCCAACCCTTCTACTACCTCTTCCCTAGCCATCGGCAACCCCCATCTCCCTCAACCACTCCGCGGCCACCTCTTCTACCACCATAACTTGCTATCCAGCCATCCAGTCCCCTCATTTCAGCACCCGTACTCCTACCCACAACCACCTAGGTTGCCCAACCCTCCAAGTCATCTACCCACATCCCGCCACCCCTATCCTAAAACAACATTGGTGTCCAGCTCACCTACAACATACCAAACATCATTCCAACTACCAAACAGTCACCCGGCCTTCCCCACCTTTCCCTACCACCTTGTCGATCCACCACCATCTCCGGGTCTCTTTCTCCAGATTATATTTCATTTTTCTGTTTGAGTCGTGTTGTAACCGTATTTCTATATTTATAAAAGTTGTGTTCCACTAAATCCTAACTAGCTCTGGTATCAGTTATATAAAGTAAGCCATATTTATTGTCAAAGAAAAAACCTACTCCATTCACGGTAGCTAATTAAAAAAGGGTCAAATGCTACTTTCACTGCTAACACCTAGAAGGTAACTAGAAGAGCAATGCTAAAGTAAAAAAATTTATTCTATATACAACTACAATTATAAAAATAATGGAAACTACAATGAGCTCGGGTGTGAAAAATTATAGATGCTTTTTAGAGAAGCGTCATTTGTTTAATTGAATGCAAATTAAAGGTATTTAAATACTTTCATATGTTTGTTATACATTTCAAATGCATTGAAGGAGGATGGGGAGCAACATCAACAAGCAGCAATGGTTGCAAGAGAGGAGAGGGAAAGTTGGTGTCGTTAGCTATGAGTTTGCACCACATTTGAAATTAAAATAATCTGGGTAACTTTCAATTTTGTAAAAAATCGGAATTCTAAGGTATTCTAAATCTCAACATCAAAAAAATTAAAACATCAAATACTTGAGTTTTAGCGTCGTTAGCTATGAGTTTTTCAATTTTGTATTGGATTTACTCAACATCAAAAAAATTAAAACATATGCATTTCTTTTACTTTGCACATCAAATACTTGCCCCTAAACAACCCAAGTGGAAATTAGTAATAAAGGAAGTGGGAACTAATAATGAAAATATGCTTACTTCTAACTGAAGCAATTGAAGTTGAATGTTGATAAAGGAATACATGCTAAGGATTTTACAATAGAAGGATTATGATTAAAGTGTGAAAAAACAAGAAGGCTTTGTAGAAATGGATATTCAGGATCAGGGAGGATCGCAATAGTAGCAAGGTGTACAACATTAGACAAGTGGTAAAATGCTTCCGATAGACGTATCCTTTCACAAAAAAAATCTCACTCCTATAGTTAAATTAACAACTATACAATCACAACTGCAGAGAATTTGCACCTTAAGCAATTTCAAGTCAAGATGGCATTCTTTTAGGGTGATATGGAGAAAGACATCTATTTAGTACAACATAAATCATCATTATGCCAGGAAAAGAAAATATTAGTTGTCTGCACAGCAAAAACCACTATGAATTAAAGAAAGTCTCCACCAACAAAACCAAAAGCTTGATAAGTTATGCAAACATCAATACTACCATAAAAATAGCACTAAAAAACTATATTATCTTAATGACTTGACAAACAGTTGTTAAAAGTAATTTGACATGAAGGATTCAGAGGAAGTAAAAAAGATTTTCAATATGAGAACTGATCATGACAAAGTTGTAGATATCATCAATCTACCTTAATCACCTGTAGATTAAAAATATATTTGACACAGCTGATATGTTGAAAGCAAAGATAGTATACCACCCTTACTGGTCACTTAAAACTTTCAAAGGAACAGATACCAACAACTACAACAAGAAGACTTTATCCCAATAAGTAGGGTCGGCTACATGAATCATTTTTCTCCATCGAGTCCTATTGAGTGTCATATTTTCATTTAATTCTAATAAATGAAAATCATTATTCATACAACACACAGAAGACTTTTTAGGTCTACCTCTACCTTTCTTAACGTAAGTCAAATCTAAAATATCTAAACTCCTAATTGGATCATCAGATGGTCAGCATTTAATGTGACCAAACCATAGAAGACAACTCACTCTAATTTTATCTGCCCTTGGAGCTACACCAACCCTTTCACAGATATATTTGTTTTGCATTTTGTTTCTAAGAGTCAAGCCACTCATTCACCTAAGCATTCTCAACTCAGCAACATTTAACTTAGTTATATACTTCTCTTTTACAGGCCAACATTATGTGTCATAAAGCATTGCAGGTTTCACCACCATCTTATAAAATTTTATTTAAGTCTAAGCGGTGTTTTTCTATCACAAAATTGGCTCGATGCATTCCTCCACTTCAACTATCCAACTTGAATTCTACAATAACATCCCCATCTATATCACCATCATTTTGAACAATAGACCCGGATATCTAAAATGTTCACTCCTTCTAATGATTTGATCACCCATAGTTACAATTTATCACTAGATCTAGTACAACTAGAATTACATTTCATGTATTCAGTATTTAGATCTACTCAAACGAAAGCATTTAGACTATAATGTAGGCCTCCATAATTCAAGTTTATCCTGAACTCTTTCTCTATTATGATCCACAAGTAGGATATCATCAACAAAAAGCATACACTAAGGCATGGCCTCCTATAAATGTCTAGTAAGTGAATCCATAACTAAAGCATAACGATATGGACTTAAAGCAGATCCTTGGTGTTATCTAACTAAAAAAAGAAAATACTTGATCAATCCTCCTATTTGAACACAAGTAAGAGCTCTAGCATACATATTTTTAATGACTTGAACATAAGTCATAGCAACACCTTGCTTTTCTGGAACACTCCAAAGAACTTTTCTTAGAACCTTATCATAAATTTTTCTAAATCAATAAAAATCATATCTAGATCCTCCTTACCCTCTCTGTACTTATTCATCAAACCTCTCAATAAATTTATAGCTTTCATAGTAGACTTGCCCGACGTACATCCAAACTAATTATAAGAAACCTTTGTACCACGTTTTAACCTATGTTTAATTACTCTCTCCCATAATGTTTATGTAGAACACATTAACTTAATTTCTCTATATTTTACACACGCTTGTGCATCCCTTGATTCTTAAAAATGGGACCAAAATACTCTTACTCCACTCGAGCATTTTTCAGTTTTTAAAACTATACTAAAAAGTTTAGTAAGCCAAAAAATTCTTAACTCTCCTAAATATTTTCAAAATTCTATTGGAATATCATTTGATCCTACTGATTTTCCACAAATTTTCTTTAAAGCCTCTTCAACTTCTTTTTTACTAATGTGACTATAAAAATAAAAAATTTATTATTATTAATTATATTAAGATCACTAAGGTCAATCGTATTTTCAAAAGCCTTATTTAACAGTTCATCAAAATATCTCATCCACATATGTTAAAGATCTTCATCTAAGAAAAGCATTTTTTTATTTTCATTTTAACTACATTTTACTTAAATTAAATCTTTACTTTTCTTTTATCTTTGTTTAGCTAGTTTATACATATATCTTTCATCCTCTTTAGTATCTTATTTAATATAAAGATTAATAAAAACATAATTATTAGCATCACAAACTATTTTCTTAAACTCCTTACGAGCCACAAGATATTTTTCTCAACTCTCTAAGATTTTACATTTAAACCAATTTTTATAACAAAACTTCTAATATTTACTTTTTCTTGCACATTAATATTCAACCACAAACTATTTTTATTTATAAAAACTTTTTTTTTATTCTCTCGGTATATCTTGTCAGGTGTTTAATATCGTTTGTTACTTTATTCCACATAGAATTAACTTTTTCATGAACATCCCAAGTCTTAAAATCTTGAAGTTTACTCATAAAAAAATTATGACTTTTAAGTGTTTCCAATTAATTCTATGATAATATTTCAATATTTTTTTTATTTTCGAACTCATCTTAAAATCCAAAACTGGTAATTGGTGTTGAGTACTTAAATTTTCACTTTAAATGACCTTACAATCTTTACATTCTTGACGATCTCTTTTTCTCATAAGAAAATAATCAATTTGTATTTTATTTGATGCATTCTTAAATAATAATATGTTCATCTCTTCTCTTAAATAAAGTATTAGTAATAACAAAATCATAAATTGTCCTACCTTCTTCGTTAATTATTTTAAAATCGTAGCCACCGTGAATATTTCTAAAATCTTCTACTACTCTACCAACATATCCATTTAAATTACCTCCAATAAAAAAATTTTTAATGTATCATTTGTATTAATTCTTCTAAGTCATTCCAAATTTTTTATTTTAAACATATATCTAAACCCACTTGAGAAGCATAACACTTATAGCACTAAAAACATCAGTATCAATAATAATCTTTAAGGCTATAATTATATCTCCAATTTTATTAACTTTTACAACATTATCTTTCAAACTTATATCTATAATTACATCATCATTTCTAGTGTGACTGTTGCTTGAATACTAAAATTTAAAACCTAAACTATCAATCTTCTTAGTATTTCTTTCAACCCATTTAGTTTCTTGAATGTGTATGATATTTACAACATTATTTTTCAAACTTATATCTGTAATTACACCATCATTTCTGGTGCGACTCTTGCCTGAATACCAAAGTTTAAAACCTAAAATACCAATCTCGTTAGTCTTTCTTTTATCATGAATGCATATGATGATTATCTTCCTATGAATCATAATATCTATCAATTTTATTAATTTACCTATGAGAGTACATATATTCCAAGATCATATCCAAATATTAATTTATTAGACCAACATTTTTGCCCGCATTCATCTATAATGTGGGAACTCTTGCTCATTTAACACTACACTCGGGCGCCGGTGTACATTTCACCGTATTCATAATGTGTCATTTTCAGGGACACCCTAGTATTTACACGATGATTTAAAGGATTCAGGTCATTATTTTTTCGATAGAAAATTTTATGTTGGTTGTTAACTACCAACGCAACCTTTCACTTTTCACATCTGGGATTTGGGACCTAACAACAGCAGTGCTAAAAGTTTACACATGTCGAATACACAAAAGGAACATTGAGAGGTTGTGAATTGGATCATGCACAACCTGAAAGGTACAATAAATCACTTGCTACAGTTTAAAAAACTTGATCTGAAATTACAGGATCATGTTAATATAGTTCTAAAAACAACCCTAAACACATGAAGAAATATCATGGGATACTTCAAATTTATTACTCTTTTGTGATAGTTAAAGCCTAATTCACTTAGAAATGAATGTTCACTTGAACACCAAGCCAAAACATACGCACGGTTAAAATACCACTCCATTGGCATTTGGCTAGAAAATAATGATTTACATTAAAAATATATAAAGCACAAAAAAAACCTATAGATATGCTTACTAAAGTCATAAGCATAAAGAAATTGAGACTTTGTGAAGCCTCAATATAGAGGTGACACCGAAAGAAAAATCTAAACATTGTCATTAATGTTAGTATGCTAGAAATGTGTGACCCGTGAGATATTGTTAAATTTATGAAATCAAAATTTCTTCCTAATCAAATTTCTTTAACATAACATTGATATTTTCTCTTAATTGCAAAAATTTGAGTAAGATTTGACCTAGTCTATTTTATTTTATTTTAGACGGACATTCTAATAATTAGGCTTACAAACTTAACTCATAACTCCTTTATAAATTGCATTAAGAATAAACCTTTTACAAAATGAATTAAAAACTAAGAAAAAAAATAAAGGAGTCAAACCTGGGTGTTGGTTCGAAGTGTGGATTGTTTGGTCAAAATCGAAAAAATCAAACGAGCACTTTTGATTAATTCGATTCAAATTTAAAAAAAATGATTTGATTTTTAATTTTAAAATTTTTAATATTCTATTTTTTATTTTTTTGCCAGTTTTTATCTTCATCGAACCAAATAAACCCAAAAATAAAATAGCATTAGAATTAGAAAACTAAATTTACTTAGGAAAAAAAATGAGTACATAACATATTCTATTTTTTGGGTTGGTATGAATTTTCTAATTTTGAAAAAACACAGCCAATAATAGAAAGAGAAATAAACTTTGTGATTTTGAAGCATAATCATGATTTTTAATCACTTCACGCCCATGTTAAATTTTGGTTTACTCAAAACCGAACTCATTAAACCACAGAAAATTTTGGTTAGAATTGGATCGGTTTTATTAAAAGTCTTGTCACTCAGTTTTTAGATTTCAAATTTTGGTTCCACTCGATTTGACAAATTAGTAAGCCAAACCATTCAAACAGACCGATTGCGCACCCTGGTGTTGGTTTTCAAGAAGATATCGAAAGCAACTATAGTAAGAGGAGAGCATATGGGCATCTAGCATATGTAGACCAGTTAAATGGATAGAAGGTCTTCTTCTTATGCTTTTGATACTACAGTAGCTTCATCACCTTACTTTTCTCATCCCGATCACTATGACCATAGCAAGTACATGGCTCCTTCAACGACAACAGCAAATGGCAATAGTTTTCTCCTTATTTGGGTCATCGTTAAATGTAATAGGTGATTTCATTTCTTCGTCTTTCAAATTTAGCAATCACAATGAAAGGGTGTTGAGGCTTCTTAATTATCAATCGACACAAGCAATAAGGCGGTAACTCGCTTCAATAAGTGGTGACTTTGTTTCTTCTCCATTTTGATAACTTGATTCCATATGTTATAATATATTAAAATAAGTTTTCTCGATGTGCCCTTACTTGGAGACTAGTGGAATCTTACGACCTTCATGCAACAATATCTCTGAACGAATATCACTGAATTACATAAACAATTATGTGTATACTTCTGTTTATTTCTCTCTCTTTTTTTTTCTCTTCGACTTCATGTTACACTTGGTTTTTCACCCAACTAGTATCAAAATTGATAATTCAATTGGCATCGAGTAAATTATGTTGCTCATGAATCCTAAAATATTAGTCATGTTTTACTATGGATGAGCAAAGTTCAAAAGCCTGCGACACCACAACGGATTTAGTGGTTCTGCGGGATTTTATTGCATGATACTAAATGGTGATTTAGAACTTTTTTTTTAAGGGATAATGATGGTTGATGTGGGGAACTCTTAAGGGAGGGCAATATTGACAAGTTTGGTATTGAGTTTAGCCTTACAATGTATTATTAAAAAGAATCTTGATGTAGAAATATGAAGTGGTTAATCACGCAAAAATTAATTTTTTGAATATGAGTTCAATCAATAGTGCATCTAGTTCAACTTTAATACTTAGTTCTGTTTGGGACAGTTTTCTGTCTCTTATGCTTTCAGATTGTCACCGCAGTTCTGTTTGGGGAACTACTTTCTTACTGCTTCTTAGAAATTTCTGTGGTAAAAGCTGTTTTTGCAATCGAAGTTGTTAAAGTGTGGTGGCAACCAGAAAGATGCAATTTAATTTTTTGAAAATAAAATAATTTTTTAATAACCACCGCAGCTTTTTGAAAAATTATTTCTTCTACAGCAGTTTCACAATCGTTTTTTCAAACAGCTGCAACTGCCCCAAACAGACCCTTAGTTGATTCATTCCCTAACACTCTAGTTCGTATAAATTTTTAATCCAATTTTTAACACTTTCAACCAGGAAAAGTTATGATAAACCTCTAATTCCTTCTTTGATGAAAAAATATTATCTTACGTAGATGGATATGCAATCCATCACGCAAGACAGTTTTGATGCTCAGGGGAATCCAAAATCATGTCAAATCTTAATTCAATGATCAATTTCAATACTATATAATTTTCTTTTTTTGCTTGATCAACCCTATGTGTGTATGTAATTTCTTTCAAATGGTGATTGTTAACAAATCTACCCTCAGATTTGAGTGGCAAATGACAATACAAAGAACTTGGAGCATCTAGAAACCCCGCCTCTATCATAACTTTACCACCTTGGGATTGGGGTTTCCCCCTGAATCCTCCATATATAATCAAAATCCATGTGCACCATTAGATCACCTGCAAGCCATAGTTTACATATAAATCTTGATTGGCTGGCCATTTCATTAGCTTCATGAAAATTTTAGGATAATTTGGGGTTTTAATATGCCCATTTTTCCTATATTCAATAACTCATGCTATATAATATGTTATAACATAAGAAATTTGATCAACTCACCTAATTGCAAACTTGATTATTCTGAATCAACTATTAATCATTAAAAAATAGGGAAATTTACTTAGGTGCCACCCAATTCCCATGTATTCACATATCAGACACCTAAACTTCAATTTTTACATTCAGGCCACCCTACCTATGGCTAAAAGCAAGGGATCGGGGTGGTCTGATGAGCAATTAGATAATGAGGCATTTTTCGTTCATAAAGTGAGGCAATCTGAGGCGTAAGCCTCACAATTTAAAAATTGTGTAGTCGAAATATTGGACTGAATAAACAGAGAAAGGCATTTTGTAGCTTGACCTTGTGACTCTTTTTTTTTTTTGGAGGGGTTATCAAAAATACCATTCAATGTGACTCAAGATTGTAAAGTGAGGTCTAGGTGTTACATATGAATTTTGTGGTTTATAAGTAAATCTTCATTTTTGGGGGCATTTACATACATATGACCCAATTCTAAAATATCTACATATCTAAAAAGCCGAAGTTTACTTTATAAATTTATAGCACCAAATGATTCAACATAAATACCTGTGTGTTCTACAAATAGAGACAAAAATGTTTGAATTTGAACAAAATAATGGCATACTGTTATAGAGGCGGCAGTGGCATCCTAAGGTGCAGTGGCATCGGCGGCGATGGCATCCTAAGGTGCAGTAGGCGGCAAGGTCAGACGCGTGAGAGGGATATGAGAGACTTGTAGGAGACGGGAGCTTGGGGTTCAAATGAAACAGCATCATGTGGCCTGGTTACGACTGCAGCGACGGCCGGAGGATCAAGCATCAGCGAAGGCAACGGTAACGATGTCCGATGCAGCAACCGGTATCACCTGATGCGTGAAATCGAGATGGGAGGCTTACGGGAGACGATAGCTTGGAGATTTGAAACAGATATGTGATTTTAAATACATAAACCAAAAAAGAAGTGAACACCTTATCAAATCGAAGACGAAGTAAACCTTATTACACGCCTCAAGCTACTTGAGGCGTACGCCTCGACCAATCCAAGTAAGATGTATGCCTCGACGTGAAAAATTTTGTGATTGTGCAGACTAATTCCACAACTTTAAATAGTGATTTAGTCATCGAATTCATAAATCCAACCAAATTTCTAAACTACCTAGTTTTTTGTTCAAAGATTTGTGAATTTGAAGAGATTTAGTAAAACCTTTTGAATTGAATTTCTTAAATCTAGTTTTTCCCATTAATTTTATAAATCTAGATATGAGCCAACCTTTATAAATCTTGCTAAATCAAGCATTAACTTCAGGTAAATTTTAATACTTCTAAAACTTTTGGAGAGATTTAGGCAAAATCCAACTTAAATTATAATAAAGCTGGCAACCAAAAAGCCTATTAATATAAAAGATCAACTGATACCACATGAATTCATAAATGTAGACTCAAATTTCTAATTATTTAAAATAGTAGCAATCTTCATGAAGTCCTAATAGTAGCTACTGCAAAATCCAAAATATTGGCTCTCACAAAGTTTTATACGAAGGCTATCATAAAAAGTAAAATTTGGAGGCTGCTATAAAGTCTTAAATTCAGAACTATAATTATATTTTAAATGAAGGCTACTATAAAATTCTACAAAGATGGTTAAAAATACTTCAACAATGATTGAAAATGTTGGAAGGCAAATTGGTCCGCATATAAACTCCATGTAATCCTGACTTGTAAAGCATCTCACAAACATTTAAATAAAAGAAAAAAAAAGGAAAAGGGAAGAAAGAAATAATTTCCTCAAGAAAATAAGAGAAAAGAAAGAAAACCATCATCAACTCGTATCTTTATAATAGAGAATTGTGTCATTTTTACGCAGTTAATGCAGACAAAGTGATATATTTGTCTTTATATATACAAAATAATAATTTCTCTGTTTATATTTTTTAAGTTTAGTGAAATGTTTGTTTTTTGCTTAGTCATGAACATAGATGACTTTCACCTGTTGAAATTCAGAATAATGTGGAATACCTCGGAATCGTTTTCATTAATATGAACGGGGGTATAAATAACCCTTACAAGAATCCTATAATATGAAAAATAATAAAAAATGAAATGATATGAAAGAAAAGCTATATCATCTGATATCTCCGATAATTAATTCATATTAACTATTAGGAGATAATAGGAAATAATATAAATTAGGAAAACAAATAATTCCTAATATATAAAAAGAAAATATCTCCTTATATTAAGGAAAAAATTTATTCCTCATAACTAGGAATAAATTATTTCCTATTATAAGTCTTAACATTAAAGATAATAAATCATGTAATTTAAATTAGATATTTCAACACTCCTCCTCAAGTTGAACATGGTTGAAAATCATATTCAACTTGAATTTGAAAACATCGGTTGCGGTATGCTGACTGGACAGGTAGCATCAATTTGTCAAAAAACTTCAACAATCCTCAAATCGCAAGTGTCGAAGCCGAAAGTCCCAAAACCGAGAATGTCGAGGCTTTGAGAGCGCTGAAGCCGAAGTCTGAGAGTGGTCGAAGCCTGAGAGTGGCCTGGACAATGGCTAAGCTCAATTTCGAGACATTAATGAATTTGTAAATCACCGGTTGACTGATAATTGCATGAAAACTGCAAGAAGACTGCAGGGAGGTTGTCAGAAAGCTGCAAGGAGTCTGCAGGGAGGTTGCAGGAAAGCTTCAGAGGGCCAACAACAGTGCTCAGAAAAGTTGTACTGCTCAGAGAAGGCTGCAGTAATGCTGCAGGAAAGAGCGGTGCTTTCCTTGGGAAGAGTTGGCCAAAATCTGCAGGGAAAAAATTTGTTGAGGTAGATCCGACGACGAGAAAAGCTGCATAGGGAGGTCCGACGGCGGGAAAGGCTGCAAGGGAGAGAACCGGCTGCAAGAGTAGGCCCGAAGGTCCAGTCGGAAACAGATATGTCCGCAGGAAGTTCACGCGGCAGAAAAAGCCGCAAGAAAGAATTTCACTAGCAGGAATGACTACAGGAGGGAGTTCCAGTGGCAGGAAAGCCATCAAGGAATAGGTCTCGCTGTAGGTAGGTGCTTCGACGGTCTTGGAAGGAAATCGGGAGGTCCGACGGCTGGAAGATCCTGCAGGAAAGATCTGCGACTAAAAAACTGTCGAGAAAAACGACCATGGGAGAGCCCACAAGGAAGCCAATGCTCTGGGTGGTTCTGCGGGGGACAACGATTTCCACCAGAGAGTGAAAACTGGGATTTCAATTGGAGATCTTCCGTGATTTGCACCGGAGAGAAAAAACAAATCTCATTGGCGAGCCAAAATTTCTACTAAAAAGAGAAAATAATGTCTGTTGTTTGCTGAAAATGCAAGTCTATTGTTGCCCAAATGTCTGCGCAAGAAAAACAGTTGAAATCGCAATGGTGTAATGAACAACACATCTACGCAGGGAAAAAATTGAGGCACAGCAAAGGCTGCAGAAATTGACTCTGACGACTGGCGGTGCCTGCATAGGGAAAAAGCAAGGTGCAACAGAAGCTACCGAAATTGTCGGATGCAGAAAAGAAAGTAGAGAAATCACTGGTTTTAATGGCTGCTTGGAGAAGGTCCGGTTGAAAACGCAGCTCCCCTTTGACGCGTGGGCAGGGAAGAAAAGATACTACAAGAGAAATGGACGGCTTGTCCGATCCACGGCAGTGATATCTCAGGCGAGATGATGATGAGGCGGGTGGCGGCATCGCTCGTGTCGCGCTCGCGAGTTCACTAAATTTGCTTGAAATGATCTTGATGATTGTGTCAAATCCGACTTCGAAGGAAAAAGGAATAGCCGAAGGAGAGATGGTCCGGATGAACCGGATCTGCTGGGAAAGAACCACCTCGAACTTTCGACGGAAAGAGATCCATCCATTTTTGTATGCAGTTTTCGACTAAGGCTCCCTTTCAAAAAGCCCCTTGGTTTCTCTCTATTAGAAGCTATTGAGTACTCTCCTGCCCTACCGTGGCTGATAATCACATCCAGAGAGAAGTTATCTATCGAAACCGATCGTCGGATTGGCTGCAAGTTATCTTCTTCCTCTAATGAATTAAGCGGCAGTTATGAAGTTGAAGACCAAGAAGATGACACTTTACTTTGGTGGGTCACAATTTTGACCTCAAAAAATCCTCTCTAACGTTTTCCCATGGCAAGGCCTCGATTTGCAAGGTTTCGAGTTGAGCAGGGGAGCCAATTACTAGGTCTGTTGGATCTGAGATGACGGCAGTTGCAGGAGAAGCAGGAGAAGGTGCGAGTACAGTGTAAGTCGTCGGAGAAACAATCAGAGTGCGACAGAGAGGGCAATTAACATGAGATCTGAGCCACCTATCGATGCAGGGTAAGTGAAAGGCGTAGCTACACTTGGGGAGCAGGCGTACCAGTTCGCCATCATAGAACTCGCCAAAGGCAAACAGAGCAATCCTTACTATCGATGAGGCTGTCGCTAGATTTATAAATCCAGGAGGAGATTGACGCGATCATGCTATCATCAAGACCCTGCGTTCGGATATACCAGATGTGGTGTTTGATCTCGTTGTCGGGAGGGAGAACACCACTGATTTCATCATCGTTGTCGTTGAGAGCACCGGTTGCGGCTTCCGATCCAGGATTACGTAGTTGTCGGCGAGTGTGGCGGCGGAAGCGTAGATGAGAGGCAATGCAAAGGAGCCGGCGACAGTGGAGACGACTGCAATTATTAGGGACGGCATGAGTCGATCGCAGTGATGAAGGATAATCGGAATGGTAGTATCGCTGGAGTTGACGTCATGTGGTAACGAAACAGACGCTATAGGTGGATTAGGGATTCAGATGTCGGATAAACAAAAGCCGATGCAATTGAAGATACAATCGAGTGTGATGTTGCCGTCCAAGTTGAAGCTTCCATTGGAGCTATTGTTGCTGTCAGCAAAGAGGAGAATATGGCGTGAAGCTTTCCATTTTAGTTATGCTTTTGTCTATGTACAAGAAGCCATCAGAGTACTTGGTGGAGGTGATCGATGAGATTGATCAGAGCACACGGAGCCATAGATTCATCTCACCCAATCTCTCCACTCTGTTTTATCTTCATACCAGCAAGAAATGAAGGAGATAGTCTTGTAGCCGGATAGAGCGGCGTACGCTCGGAGGTCTTCCGTACTTGACGGTCAAATGATCGGCAAGCGGCCGCCCATGAAACTCCGAAATGGGAATGGATTCCACGAGCGCAGTAGAGTTTCCGAATCGCTTGGGAAGAAGATCAGGATCGAAGTCACCGTCGAAATCAACTGCACGGGCGGAGATGTCGTTATGGGTGAAGTTGATGCGTTCGCAACAAGTCTCGGTGAAACCGACGTAGAGTAGCGCTGCAATGGGTCTGGAGAAAAAATCGTTATCCCTCTCCCTTCCTGCACAGAGGATGACAGAAAGAGAGTCCGANTCGCGAGCGCAGTAGAGTTTTCGAATCGCTTGGGAAGAAGATTAGGATCGAAGTCACCGTCGAAATCAGCTGCACGGGCGGAGATGCCGTTATGGGTGAAGTTGATGTGTTCGCAACAAGTCTCGGTGAAACCGACGTAGAGTAGCATTGCAATGGGTCTGGAGAAAAAATCGTTATCCCTCTCCCTTCCTGCACAGAGGATGACAGAAAGAGAGTCCGACAATTCACAAAGAATGGTCGGTGGCTAGAGTATATGTTGAAATTCAGAATAATGCGGAATACTTCAGAATCGTTTTAATTGATATGAACGGGGGTATAAATAACTCTT
>JXCR01131900.1:6893-19415 GCA_002079205.1 Phalaenopsis hybrid cultivar
AAGAAAGATAGAGGCAGACCTATAAGGACTTGGGCTTATTGTATAAAAAATGACCTTAATTTATTAGATTTAAATGAAAATATGGCTCTCAATAGAACACAATGAGGAAAAAAGATTCATGTAGCCAACTACATTTAGTGGGATAAGAACTTGTTGTTGTTGTTGTTGTTGTTGTTGTATTATGTTTCTATTCACAGCCTTGTTATTATTGGAGTGATTTAAGATACGAACATTAATACAAAAGAGATACATACCACAAACATCTTATTTATTTACATATCTAACACCCAAATTTTGATATTTATTCTTACAACATTTTGGTATCATAAACCTATGCAAGAAAATATGTGCTCACTTTTCAAAATGCTTTTTGATGTGAAGTTACAGATGTGAGTGGTGAAATATTGATAAATTGTGTGTGTTTAGTATCTTAATTATGTCATTTTGTATGTTTATATTATGCTTTGAGGAAGGTTGTGGTGTTGCATTGCATGATTCAAGTTAGTGAACAAACGGAGTTCACAACATAGCAAATCAGAGAAAAATGGTGTTNGGTAAAATGAAAATGAAAATAGTTCGGTGAATACTTGAGTTTAAACTTTAGAAATGAGAAGCAAGTATCAAAACAAAATAATAGGATGTGTCCTTATGGCTTCAATGAATGATTCTAATTTTTATAAGAGGCCTTTTGGGGTCTTTTTGTTTTTTAGTATTTTTCTAGTTTGCGTTTTTATTTTGTTTTGTTTTCCTTAATTTAAAATAAGAAAATATTTGACATTTTGAAAATAAATAAACTAATTTTTAAAACATTCAAAATAACTTTTAGCAGTTTTGAGTGTTTCTAAAAATAAGTTGATTTATTTTTAAAAGAAAAAAATAATAGCTTATGAAAAATGCACTAAACAGACATTCTTAAAATTTTGAGGAAAGATCAAAACAAAATAAAAAAAATACTCCCAAACGAGCCCTAAGTAAATCGCTCTATGTCACAACTCCTATCTAGAAGCTTTAAACTCATAGTGTTGGCCATGTTCATGAAAAAGTAAATCTTAAGAGTTAATTTAGAACTANATTTTGAGTGTTTCTAAAAATAAGTTGATTTATTTTTAAAAGAAAAAAATAATAGCTTACGAAAAATGCACTAAACAGACATTCTTAAAGTTTTGAGGAAAGATAAAAACAAAATAAAAAAAATACCAAACGAGCCCTAAGTAAATCGCTCTATGTCACAACTCCTATGCATTCAATTTCTAGAAGCTTTAAACTCATAGTGTTGGCCATGTTCATGAAAAAGTAAATCTTAAGAGTTAATTTAGAACTATTGTCGGTAGAAGCTTCTAACATTTTCTAACATGATAAATTGTAAAATGATTGAATTAAACTGAGCTCAAACATATGGAGAATGTGAGTGTTTAATTAAAAGCACAGTCCCTGGCAATTGTAGCTCGAACAAAATAGTCAATTCCTTACAAAAATAAATGTAATAGGACTAATTTTCAAGCCACACAAAATTTTTCTTCAATATCTTTTTGTGATTTTATTTTATTTTTAGTTTAGCATTAAGCACTTATAATTTCATTATTTTAAATGATANCTTTTTCTTCTATATCTTTTTGTGATTTTATTTTATTTTTAGTTTAGTATTAAGCACTTATAATTTCATTATTTTAAATGATATATAAAAAAAGGGAAGAAAGATTAACAAGCTAACCTTAACATAATACTATATTTGAGAAGATATAAACAAGTACCAAAAGAGTTGACCAAAATAGAATAATTAATTACAGCCAACATGAATATGAATGATATTTATTAGCGGTATTGGTACTAAACCATTTTAGAAATGAAAATGGACCCACATAAAAAATAATTTTGTACCTATTAAAAACTCTATGGGAGGAAACAATATCTTGCATCCCAAATACTATCAATTTAAAATTGCAGTATTAAAAATCTTTTGGAAGTCAAACTAGTACGCTTAAATAATTAAAAAGTAATAATCAAGTATCAATTGGAATTATTTAAAAGAGAGATGTTTACGCTACATGGTTTGCTTATAATTTTCAGCTAAATGCTTTATCTTTCAACCTACGTTTCTGGCATAATATTCAATTCCCTTAATTGATATTTAAATTTAATCAATTTCCTAACTTGCTAAAATGTTAATAATATAGAGTGACTTAATAAACTATACATTTATAAAATAGAGCAACAATATCAGCAACAGGACAATGGAGCACAAAGGCCTTTTTCTCTCTGCAATACAAGAATGAAAGATTCATGAAAATTTATTTTGCATAGAAGTGTCGAATGTTTATGTTGTTGTTCCTACTTCTCTGTTACTTCTTCCCTAATAGTACGGAGTAGTTTACCATTTTACTATCAATGGGAAAAAACATAAAAAATTTTTTATGGAATATCCAAAACCTAATATCTCATGTAACGACATGTAGTATCTTTGAAAAGATATTAAATTAGTCTAGCTCTAGTGGCAGAGAAGATTAGAGAGAGTGGTCTTAGATGGTTTAGTCATATTAAACGCCGGCCATCTGATGATAGTCCAGTTAGGAGAGTAGATTTCTTAGATTTTTATGATAAGAAAGATAGAGGCAGACCTATAAGGACTTGGGCTTATTGTATAAAAAATGACCTTAATTTATTAGATTTAAATGAAAATATGGCTCTCAATAGAACACAATGAGGAAAAAAGATTCATGTAGCAAACTACATTTAGTGGGATAAGAACTTGTTGTTGTTGTTGTTGTTGTTGTTGTATTATGTTTCTATTCACAGCCTTGTTATTATTGGAGTGATTTAAGATACGAACATTAATACAGAAGAGATACATACCACAAACATCTTATTTATTTACATATCTAACACCCAAATTTTGATATTTATTCTTACAACATTTTGGTATCATAAACCTATGCAAGAAAATATGTGCTCACTTTTCAAAATGCTTTTTGATGTGAAGTTACAGATGTGAGTGGTGAAATATTGATAAATTGTGTGTGTTTAGTATCTTAATTATGTCATTTTGTATGTTTATATTATGCTTTGAGGAAGGTTGTGGTGTTGCATTGCATGATTCAAGTTAGTGAACAAACGGAGTTCACAACATAGCAAATCAGAGAAAAATGGTGTTATGGTGCAAGGACTGACCGCTTAGGCGCCATAATTAGCCCAGCAAAGTGCAGAAAACAAAAAGCCCGGAAAGTAGGCACCACGAGACAAGCCCTAGGCGCCAAGATACGCAGGAAATTTTGGCAAATTTTCAGAGCANGAAAGCCCGGAAAGTAGGCACCACGAGACAAGCCCTAGGCTCCAAGATACGCAGGAAATTTTGGCAAATTTTCAGAGCACACCAAAAGTAAGTGCTATAATTGTAACGCTTAGGCGCTATAGTGCAGCGCCTAGGTGCCCTGACACTAGCACCTAGTTGTTGCTATANGAGCACACCAAAAGTAAGTGTTATAATTGTAACGCTTAGGCGCTATAGTGCAGCGCCTAGGTGCCCTGACACTAGCACCTAGTTGTTGCTATAAACTCAACATAAACGGCGCCTAAGCACCAACCATGAGCGCTTGGCATCAGAACACGCAAATTGACTGTTCCAGCATTTAGACAAGTCGTTTCACTAGGAGAAACTATATAAACGNAGGTATCAGAACACGCAAATTGATTGTTCTAGCATTTAGACAAGTCGTTTCACTAGGAGAAACTATATAAACGATGAAAATGAAGTTTTGAGGGTTTTTTCTTCAATTCTTATGCAACTTGGAGTGTGGAGCACTTGAGATAGGGTCAAATCAACTTGCAAGGAGTCTTGGAAAGAAGAAAGTGAGTGTTTAGGAGGATTGAAAGTATGTAAACCTTGTTGTTTGTGACTTCATCATACTGCTTATTTGGGAAGGAGATAAGTACAACCAAATGTTATTTTACTTTGGATTTCTTTGTTTAAACTTGAAGTATGATGGCTTTTCTTAAATCTAAGTTTGTGTTGATGTGTTTTGTCATGAGTAGTGCTAATTTTTTGTTTTTTCTTTGAATTAGGAGGGTGGATGGATAGAATCAAGGATTTTTAAATGATTTTAAAGTGTTATGTTAACTTGCAAACTTAATTTACATTTTGTCTGGCCAGTGAAATTGTTAAAATATTTCGTGAACACTGAGATCCGAAAGGATTATTTGTGGAACGAAAGAGTTAACCAAATAAACTCATTGGAATAAGATAATTGCTAATGAATTTATAAAATCTTTGGGGAGATATTTTCTAGTGGGCAGATCAAGAGTTATAGAGAACTAAACTCGTGACTGTTGACCTTTCTTAGATCACCGAAGGGGATAAAAAAGAAATCACTTCTGAATGACACTAAAGATGGATCTAGTCCTTAGTTCTATCCATCACTTGACTGATTCAAGGAAGAAATCTCTCATCCCTTGAACATCTTTAAAAATCTCTCTTGTTGACTAGGATAGACTTACTTTTTAGGATTTAGGAACCGGAACACTAAAGCTTGTACTACCAATACGCCACATGTACTTGCGTGAGTCATCGGTGCTTCGCAGCACTTGGAATGTGTCAAGTGATATGCATGTAAATCTGAATGTTTAAAAGTTTGATATGTAAACACTCAAGAATTGTGCGGTATTTATGTAAAGGCCCCTGGTGTAAATACTATAAAGAATTTTTGTCCGCATATAAGCCATGTCACTCCACTGCTACTTAAGATAAATAAAAGAAGGAAATAAAGATCCCAGAGTTTTGATGACAGAATATAAGAAGAGAAGAAGTGGCACCAATTTTGTTAGTTTTGGGAGTATATTGCCAGCTATCGACAAGTTGGAATTTTGGAACTCGTCTGAAAACCAATTAAATTGAAGTCCCCACCCCCAATAATGCTACATTTTTTTAGCCCAGAGGGGCACACCTGATCCATAAATCCACAAGTACACCAGCGCAGAAGCTTCATAACACAGATATAAAATGACAATGCAAATACTAAAGAAAACATGTCACGCTAAGAAGATCACAAGAGCTTAGCCATAAATGCATTTCCTATATAAATAATGAAAGTTTGCTCCCTGTCTAATTATAATTAAGATCCAACATGTCACAGAATTGCCAGCGAATTCAGTGCAGGAAATGTCTCGGAAAAAGAAATATGACAATTAAAGTGATCATAACAGCATCCTTTCAAAGAACTAAACATACATTCAATGGGAAATACGCGCAAGTCATATTACTTATAATTTTGTTCTTAATATGCAATGCTATGCACGTCTTATGTTTTATATTAATTGTCCCTCTAAAATTTGATTTTCCATGGCTCTCGCTAACCGTTCCTAAAATCCTGGGTCAGGCAGTCGCAAAATATATTAAAATAAAGCTCTTATGGATCTCATCCTCAAAACGCAGAAAGAAATGAATCACTGAGATCATATTTCAGGCTTTCATGCTCTGAAAATCAAAGCCTTCCAATTTTGAATGCGTCAAGAAACTGAAAAAGGGATGTTAAACGAAACTCTCGTGACATCACGGCAAATGTTATTTCAAACTTCAGAACCAAAACAATCACACAGAATGTTCATATTTCCTAAACAAATAAACAAATCACAAATCACCAGATCAAACATAAAACTAAAACCGCAAAATCAGCAGTTGAAAAAAGAACTGAAAAACCGGTCGAGATTCGCCATCTTATTAACAAATAGCATCAATTAAAACAACCAAATTAATGCTAACCTCCTTCACCAAATGATAGAATCCAAACTTTCAAAATCGAAAACAATCACCTCGAAAGCCATCAATCAAACCCGAAATGCGATTAAAAACTTTTCCTAAACCCGATAGATGGAGACGGACAAAATCGTCCAATTCCTCCGGGAATCTAAAAAGGCAAGAACATCGTGACAAAAGCTCGAAGTGAAAAAGAGCATCTGATAGAAAAGAGAAGCATTTCACAGATCGACTCACCAAAGCATTCCCCCTCTTCTCCTCGACAATCNCGCATCTGATAGAAAAGAGAAGCATTTCACAGATCGACTCACCAAAGCATTCCCCCCTCTTCTCCTCGACAATCTCTCTCCCTCTCTCTCTCGCTGGGCTATGGCAATGGAGGCGGAGTGCGGGAGATTTTAAACCGAGGGGGCAATTGTGAATGTTATAGTAACCGGGCGGTTAAGATAGACTGCGGTAGTTCCAACTGGCTGCAGTCAGTTTCCGGTGACCGGGCATTGTCGTCGGTGCTAAGAAACTGACCGGGAGTGAGGCGGGGTATTTATTCAGTAAGATATTAGTCTTAGAGTTTGAAGTATTTACACGATGCCACTTCATGCGGTTCGTGCCGTGGTTGGATCTGGACCTTACGTGGCGTATGTGAGGGCTAGGCAGGCGGCGCCACGTGTGCCGAATCGTGGACGTCCGTTTCTAATCAGACGAGATCGTAAGTGGGTCACAGTCTTTGGTACCACATTAGGGTCCAATTAGACACATCTTTTTGTTTGGATACCCATAGAATGAAAATGGGGTACGTCATTTTGGAGAAATAAGACGTACGAAATGGAGGGTATTAAGATTTATATTCACGTTATATTCCCTGTAATCTTCTGTAACTTATCTGTAATTTAGAAATATATGAAAATATGTGAAACTTACTAGTTACAAGTAGATTACAGGTAAGTTACAAGGATGTTACAAGGGCATAACGCGGATATAACCCTCAATACCCTCCCTGTAACTAGGGCTCATTGTTCGCGAACAACTTGTGTTCGGCTCGTTCTCTAAGTTAACTGAACACGAACATGTCTTAAAAATTTAATTGACTGCAAGGCTATAAAGATTTATAATCAATTAAAAGTATTAATGAAGAAAAATGAATAAAAATTATTAAAATAGATTCAAATGATGTTTTAAATTTTGCCCCAATTCTTAACATCTTATGGCTACTTGATTAGGGTTGTCAAAATAAATTTTTGTTCGTGAACGGCTCGTGTTTGGCCCGCTAAGCAAACAAGCTGAACACGAACACTCTTTTTTAGCTTGAAATATAAATGAGCCGAACACGAGCTGAGCATGGGCTCGCACGTGTTCGGCTCGTTTACACCCCTACCTGTAATCTACCAGAAGTACGCAGCTCTGCGTATGTCTTATGTACGCAAATATTTCTCATCAATTTTGGAGTTAATTTTTTTTTTTTATTTGTAAATATCAATGTTTATGGCGGGCTACTATGTAATTATCCCAAGAAAATGAGGAAATTACATACAGATCACCCAATACTTACTATTTACAAATCAACAGCCCTCTCTCATCCATCTTTAAAATTCGGGCTAAAATATCAAAGTTTATGGCCCATATTTTTATTTGTATCAAACGGCTCAATTTTCAAAAATGGTTAATTTGTAAATACCATGGGGCAATTACATAAAAACCACCCCGGAAAAGTATTATTTGCAAATTAACCACCCTCTTTTATCCAATTTTCAAATTCTCACTCAAATATCAAATTTTATGGTAAAAACCTCACTCTCATTTTTCTTTTTTTTATCAAATTCTCAATATTTTGATCGTGGCCACTGTAAATGCATCGATTTGTGTCAATTTATGAATATTAATGTTTCAGGGGATCTGCATGTAAATATCAATTTTTTATTTGTTTTTTTAGTTAAGGTTAGGTATGTCAAATGGGATTCACAAGTCACATTCGAGTCTAACTTAAAATTGGCTCGATCAAGAGCAATTTAATTCGAACCCGTCATAAATATTATATGAGTCTTACAGTCTCACCAAAATGTAACCCTCCTTCAACACAACTAACTCGAGCCCAACTTGCGTAATCTATTTAACATATGCATACTAATTTTTTTGGATAAATTTGGGTTAATTTCAAGTAAAACTTGGGTCATATTCGGGTTAGCTGGTCAATTTTATTTCAACTTCGTATTGGAAGGTCAACCCGAACTTGCCCCAGATAATTAAACATTATGGGGCTTTGAACTTGAACCTAAACCAAAAATTAATCAGGTAATGTCAAAGCCAAATGTTTTCAGTTGGGTTAAGTAAAGTTACTATGCCAAGCTAACTTTTGACACAACTAATTAAGGAAAAAATATTGTGCCTACAGTCTGAACGTAAAACTACGTCTGAACAACGGTCGAGATACACCAGAAGGGGCAGAAGAGAAAAAAAAAAATACCCCACTGTGTATTGCGTCAATTGTCCGGATGTAGCTTGTCTCCAAAGTCCGGATGCAATATTTACTCCTAGTTGAGACCCAAATTAATAATTTCATAAAAATTCATAATCTTTTTATTATAGGGGTTTGACCCTTCCAAAGAAGTCTTCTTAAAATAATTTTCATCACCTATACCTAATGAAGATTGCCACTATTTATAGGTTGAACTAGCCCAAACTTCATTATATACAGCACTGCCCAAGAAACAGAAAGTACTCAATAAAATGTATGGAATAAATTACAAATCAAAGTAGTCAAAAGTATGCCCCATGTTTCTTTTTAACTTATGTGGTCCTTCGAGCTGCCAGATGAAGTCAATCTAACTTACCAAGGTGAGCACGCGCTTGAATGTACTACAGACAACTAGTTGAATGGACACGGAGATGTGCTTGGCCAAACTGAATGGTTGAATTGAGTGATCAGTCTATCCAACCAAGTTATCATGTTGAATTGGCTAATGAATCTAGTTGGCCAACCTATAATTGAACCCACACCCAATTTTGGAAATTTTGGCTATACATATATTGTTCAACAATTCTATTTTTGCTAAAAGCATAAGATAATAATAATATAAATTTAATTTGATTATAAATATATTAAACAAGTTTATTTATAATGTTATGAGTTCCCAATGATTTATGTCACTTTTTTGCTTTTATNGCCGGTGACCGGGCATTGTCGTCGGAGGTAAGAAACTGACCGGGAGAGAGGCGGGGTATTTATTCAGAAAGAGATTAGTCTTAGAGTTTGAAGTATTTACAGGATGCCACTTGATGCGGTTCGTGCCGTGGTTGGATCTGGACCTTACGTGGCGTATGTGAGGGCTAGGCAGGCTGCGCCACGTGTGCTGAATCGTGGACGTCCGTTTCTAATCAGACGAGATCGTAGGTGGGTCACAGTCTTTGGTACCACAGTAGGGTCCAATTAGACATATCTTTTTGTTTGGATACCCACGAAATGGAAGGTATAGAGGTTTATATTCACGCTATATTCCCTGTAATCTTCTGTAACTTATTTGTAACTTACAAACATATGAAAATATGTGAAACTTACTAGTTACAAGTTGGTTACAGGTAGGCTACAGGGATGTTACAGGGGTATAACGCGGATATAACCCTCAATACCCTCCCTGTAACTAGGGCTGTCAAAACGGTTCATTGTTCGCGAACAGCTTGTGTTCGGCTCGTTCTCTAAGTTAACTGAACACGAACATGTCTTAAAAATTTAATTGACTGCAAGGCTATAAAGATTTATAATCAATTAAAAGTATTAATGAATAAAAATTATTAAAATAGATTCAAATGATGTTTTAAATTTTGTCCCAATTCTTAACATCTTATGACTACTTAATTAGGGTTGTCAAAATAACTTTTTGTTCGTGAACGGCTCGTGTTTGGCGCGCTAAGCAAACAAGCTGAACACGAACACTCTTTTTTAGCTTGAAATATAAATGAGCCGAACACGAGCTGAGCATGGGCTCGCACGTGTTCGGCTCGTTTACACCCCTACCTGTAATCTACCAGAAGTACGCAGCTCTGCGTATGTCTTATGTACGCAAATATTTCTCATCAATTTTGGAGTTAATTTTTTTTTTTTATTTGTAAATATCAATGTTTATGGCGGGCTACTATGTAATTATCCCAAGAAANACCCTACCTGTAACCTACCAGAAGTACGCAGCTCTGCGTACGTCTTATGTACGCAAATATTTCTCATCAATTTGGGAGTTAATTTTTTTTTTTTATTTGTAAATATCAATGTTTATGGCGGGCTACTATGTAATTATCCCAAGAAAATGAGGAAATTACATACAGATCACCCAATACTTACTATTTACAAATCAACAGCCCTCTCTCATCCATCTTTAAAATTCGGGCTAAAATATCAAAGTTTATGGCCCATATTTTTATTTGTATCAAACGGCTCAATTTTCAAAAATGGTTAATTTGTAAATACCATGGGGCAATTACATAAAAACCACCCCGGAAAAGTATTATTTGCAAATTAACCACCCTCTTTTATCCAATTTTCAAATTCTCACTCAAATATCAAATTTTATGGTAAAAACCTCACTCTCATTTTTCTTTTTTTTATCAAATTCTCAATATTTTGATCGTGGCCACTGTAAATGCATCGATTTGTGTCAATTTATGAATATTAATGTTTCAGGGGATCTGCATGTAAATATCAATTTTTTATTTGTTTTTTTAGTTAAGGTTAGGTATGTCAAATGGGATTCACAAGTNCAACCACCCTCTTTTATCCAATTTTCAAATTCTCACTCAAATATCAAATTTTATAGTAAAAACCTCACTCTCATTTTTCTTTTTTTCATCAAATTCTCAATATTTTGATCGTGGCCACCGTAAATGCATCGATTTGTGTCAATTTATGAATATTAATGTTTCAGGGGGTCTGCATGTAAATATCAATTTTTTATTTGTTTTTTTAGTTAAGGTTAGGTATGTCAAATGGGATTCACAAGTCACATTCGAGTCTAACTTAAAATTGGCTCGATCAAGAGCAATTTAATTCGAACCCGTCATAAATATTATATGAGTCTTACAGTCTCACCAAAATGTAACCCTCCTTCAACACAACTAACTCGAGCCCAACTTGCGTAATCTATTTAACATATGCATACTAATTTTTTTGGATAAATTTGGGTTAATTTCAAGTAAAACTTGGGTCATATTCGGGTTAGCTGGTCAATTTTATTTCAACTTCGTATTGGAAGGTCAACCTGAACTTGCCCCAGATAATTAAACATTATGGGGCTTTGGACTTGAACCTAAACCAATAATTAATCAGGTAATGTCAAAGCCAAATGTTTTCAGTTGGGTTAAGTAAAGTTACTATATCAAGCTAACTTTTGACACAACTAGTTAAGGAAAAAATATTGTGCCTACACTCCGAACGCAAAACGACGTCTGAACAGCGGTCGAGATACACCAGAAGGAGCAGAAGAGAAAAAGAAATACCCCCTGTGTATTGCGTCCATTGTCCGGATGTAGCTTGTCTCCTGAGTCCGGATGCAATATTTATTCCTAGTTAAGACCCAAATTAATAATTTCATAAAAATTCATAATCTTTTTATTATAGGGGTTTGACTCTTCCAAAGAATCCTTTTTAAAATAATTTTCATCACCTACACCTAATGAAGATCGCCCCTATTTATAGGTTGAACTAGCCCAAACTTCATTATATATAGCACTGCCCAAGAAACAAAAAGTACTCAATAAAATGTATGGAATAAATTACAAATCAAAGTAGTCAAAAGTATGCCCCATGTATCTTCTTAACTTATGTGGTCCTTCGAGCTGACAGATGAAGTCAATCTAACTTACCAAGGTGAGCACGCGCTTGAATATACTACAGACAACTAGCTGAATGGACACAGAGATATGCTTGGCCAAACTGAATGGTTGAATTGAGTGATCAGTCTATCCAGCCAAGTTATCATGTTGAATTGGCTAATGAATCTAGTTGGCCAACCTATAATTGAACCCACACCCAATTTTGGAAATTTTGGCTATACATGTATTGTTCAACGATTCTATTTTTGCTAAAAGCATAAGATAATAATAATATAAATTTAATTTGATGATAAATATATTAAACAAGTTTATTTATAATGTTATGAGTTCCCAATGATTTATGTCACTTTTTTGCTTTTATAAGTGGAAGTCTGAAAGTTTCTTGATGTCATCATTATTGTGATCTTCTTTCCTTACATATTGCTTGTTTCCATTTTTCTTGCTGGTGAGATATTGAAGGGGATCTTGAAGAGAATGTTTTAATTTCAAAAGCCAAACTTATTAGTTCAGGAAACATAAAATAGAAGGAGAATCGATATTAAAGAAGATGAAAGTGAGGATAGAAAAGAAGATGACTAGGTTTTTTTAAAATGGAGCTTCCTTTGTTCTTCTAGTTGTTTATTGCCCATTTTTTAGGCACCTTAGCAGGTTGAGAGTTTGTTAACCATTGAAAAACTTTTACCAACCAGCCTAGTGCCAGACATTTATAAGAAAATGAGTGACATATCAATTACTGCTCAAATTGAATTCAGAGCAGAGGGTAAGATGTGGGTTTTTTTCTTTATAAAATAAGTTTTGTAAGAAGTGTACATAAGTTTGAGTTTTTTATGTAGTCCAGTTCAAATTTAGCAAACTGATGAATGAAGAGAAATATTTTGATCAATGGGCCCAAATGATTGCAATTGATGAACTAAATATGAATGAAACAAACATTCCTCATGAAGAATAATTTATCTTTAAGGAGA
>JXCR01131900.1:19851-50439 GCA_002079205.1 Phalaenopsis hybrid cultivar
CTAAAATATGTAATTCAAGCTCTTTTCTTTGCATTTCTATGTCAGCTTTTGTTTTCATATTGCTTTGGTGCTGTATTTATTGGATCTGGTGCAAAGTTATCCTATTGTTGCTATCCATTATGTGGATGTTGTCTTAGTGTGTTTTATTTAGTTGTATTAGTCATGTATAAGGTACTTTTCTCATGTTTTATGTTATTATTGTTTTTATGTCATATTAATATTTTTGTATTTTGTTTCTTTTTAATAAAGATGGACTCGACGCTCGGATTTCTAAATAAAATATATTAAATCAAGGATTTTGAGTATTGTCAAGTAACCAAAAAAAAATATTTTTAATCAAAATTTAATTTTTAAACATCTTTTTTAGTAAAATAAATAGCAATCAACTATCATGAGTGTTGAATCCTAATTTATCCGTGTAATAAAGAAGAGGGAGAGAGACAAAGAGAGTGCGAGGAATAAATAATAATGAATAATAATTTGCTTTGTCTGCTCTTCTTCTCATAAAATGATGCCGCTATTATTAAAGGAAAGAGTATCATTTAGTGACATTACATTTCTGCTCTTGTTTTAATGGGGTTGTATATATAAGATATTCTAGGTATTTTACATATATGAGTCAATCACTTAACTGCTTTCTGGCTTGGTTGACTGAGCTTGTTTAGCCTTAGCTTGGTAAGGCCAGTTCGGTCGGCTAGACTAAGTGTACATTATCGATTAACTGAGCTTGATTGACTTTGGGTCAATAGGACTGATTCAATTGTCTAGGGTTTGCAGATTGGTTAATCTCGTCTAAATGTCGATCCTCAATTTCTGGATAAGAAGCTTTTGTCGGCGGAGCGAGACTAGATTATCAGGCAGAGGGTGAATCACTGCAGCCGTATAGATAGCTCGTTTTTCAAATAAGAGAGCCTGTGGGATGACTATAAGACTCTATTGTACTGTCTATTCTTAATCCTTAGTGAGGAGCCTCGGGGCATCCGTAGGATGTCTAGTGATATTGAGGAACTGGGTCTATCATCAGTTCGAATCTACCAGAAAGTAGGTTGCAACCCTCCGTTTGCTTTCTTATGATGGTTGGCTCAGCTGTCACCGATTAATCAATATATTGGTCACCCTTTTGTCTTTCTCCTGGATTAGTCGTCCATCGGCTTTGGCTCTGACGGCTACATTTGACCATATAAGTGGGTCTCTTGATCTATTGTTCTTCATTTATAATACTATCTTCTATCAAGCTCGTGTTAAATCTCCTCGTGATCAGCGTTGGTGTATAATGAAGCACAAAAAATCAAACTTCACATTTTTCTCTCCCATTGACAAACAACCTACACCAAGCCGAACAAAAGCATATTAATTCACTTGCTGTGAAAAGGTAGTCGTTAGTTTAATCTTACATTAGAATGAAAATGAAAAACAAAACAAAGAGTCCCAATTCCATGTAATGACATGAGAGATTGATTCTCCTCTCTCGTCGTTCGTCCATTTATGCCTTTCCGACGGCTGTCGGTGGCAGCGCTTGTTCATAATCGCATGATTCAACTGGATGTCACTAAAAAAATGTGAAATCCGTTGAAGAATATTTTGGATGATGACGATTATGATTGTGGCCATATCATGATGAAGTAAAAGAATTTACTTTGGAGTTGTGATTTCAATTATGCGACCTTAAAGGCTGCGCCTTTTTGCAGCATATTTGATTTTTTTTTTCATGGCAAGCAGAACTTCTGTTTTAAGGTGATTTTTGGTTGCACATAGAATTTAAATTAAATATAGTTTTATAAATAAGATAAATTTGAGTTTATCAAATTTAGATGCTCTAAATTCATAATAATGTTTGAATCAGTTAAGATAAAATCGACTTGAATATGTCTTACTAGGAATCTTATTTCAGGAATGTATAGCCGGAAAATATCACATCGCTAAGATGAAGGATTAACTGTTAGAAATGGTGGAGCCCGGTCTACTATGCTTGGGCGGTTACTTTGCTTTGGAGAGTCACACTTCTTCACAAATAACTACTCTTATCTTCCTCTTTTGTGAAGTGATGCATCTCTACGCTCCCTCTTGTTAGTGATAAAAGCTTCGGATGACTCTCCTTGGGTTTAGATGTCACGCTTTGAGTTCTTCTTCGGTTTCCTTGGGATAAAGGAAGGTTTCCTCGGGGCATAGGAAGAGAAGTGCAAGGAGGTGTAGTTCCTTGCGGCAGAAGAAAGAAGAAGGAAGAAGAAAAAGATTGTTCTCCTTATGCTTCTTCTTGGTAGCTTAAGGCAGAAGAGAAATTGCGTTTACTTTTCTTGTAAGTTTGTTTTCTTCAGTGTATCTTGGTGTAAAGTTTTTTTCGGTGCATCTCGATATAGAGAGAGAAGAACAGAAAGAGAAAAAGAGAGAGAGCAATGAAGAGTGAAAGATTTCTCTTGTAAGTCGAGGTGATTGACTGATGTAAATTCTTCTAGTAGTAAAATTTTCTGCAATTTCGTGGACGTAGGCAATTTGCCGAACCACGTAAATATGTGTGTTCCGCTGTGGTGTTGTTCTTTTCTGATGTGATTTTTCTCGCTCTATTTTTTGCTTCATTAAAGATCATTCTTCTTTTATATATTTTATATACCACAACTAGTGTATAGATCCCACAACAACAACTGGTATCAGAGATTTGTTTATGATCTGAGGAAGAATGATGACTGCAGATGAAGTAATGGTTTCAGGGATCAAGAAATTTGATGACACAGATTTTGGTTATTGGAGAATGCATATAGAGGATTATCTTTATAAGAAGAAAATTCATCTTCCGTTATTGGGAAAAAGTCCTAAAAGGATGGATGAGGCTAAATTAAATTTGTTGGATCGATAAGTTCTGGGGGGTTATTCATATGACCCTATCGAGGTACGTTGCACACATTGTCGTCAAGGAAAGGACGACTGCAAATCTCATGGCAACCTTATCAGGTATGTATGAAAAGTCATCGATGAATAACAAGATGCACTTGATGAAGAAGTTATTCAATTTAAAGATGGTGGAAGGTGTTTCTGTTGCTCACACCTGAATGTTTTCAATACTATCACAAATCAATTATCGTCTGTAGACATTGATTTTTATGATGAGATATGTGCACTGATCTTGTTGGCTTTATTGTCAGATAGTTGGAAAGCCACAAAGATAGCAGTTAGCTGTTTTTCAAGTAAATATAAACTGAAATATGATGATATTCGTGATTTGATTTTGGCTGAGGAAGTTTGCAGGAAAGATTCTGGCGAGGTCTCAGGTTTGAGTTCTGCTCTGAATGTTGATTTCAGAGGGAGATGTCATGATAGGAACTCAAGTATAGAGAGATCAAAATCAAAGTTTAGTAAGCATGCAACCTGTTGGAATTGTGGCAAGGCTGACCACATAAAGAAGAACTGCAGGAATCCTAAGAAGATGGAGAATGATAGCGTAAATGCGGTATTTGAATAATCACAGGATGCACTATTTTTGGCAGTTCATAGTTTTGTTGAAGACTTGATATTGGATTCAGGGGCTTTGAATGTGGTAGGAAATCTACTAGAGGCCACAGTGCAGGGCAGTGATGGAAGTGAAGAGGAAAATGGGTCTGGGGCACCCATTCCTACTGTTCCACAGACAAATGTTGAAGAATCACAAAACTATGAAGAAATCTTGTAAGATGAAAGTTCGAGCAAGTGGGAGCTGGCAGAACTTCCACCAGGGAAGAATGCATTGCACAATAAGTGGGTGTACGAGGTGAAGACTGGCGTGATGTCAGTAAGAGGTACAATGATAAACTTATTGAAAAAGGCTTGTCGGCACTATTTTTGGTGTGGGGTTTACCCGTAAGAAGCTGTCGGTCATCGGAATTGAAATTTCGTTACCCGCTTCGGAATGACGTTTTTTTAAAAAAAATTTAGTTTTGAAAAAAGATGAAGTCAAACTGACCCCATAATTTTTATGGTTTAGATGAAAGAGCACTTTACCTCAAATCTTGTATCTATCCTGAAGGATGAACACAAGAGTTGAGGGTGAGGCTCGATCAAATAAACTNCATTGTCAAGTAACCAAAAAAAAATATTTTTAATCAAAATTTAATTTTTAAACATTTTTTTTAGTGAAATAAATAACAATCAACTATCATGAGTGTTGAATCCTAATTTATCCGTGAATCATACCTTAAGAAATAGAGTGTAAGAAAGAAGAGAGAGACAAATAGAGAGTGTGGAATGAATAATAATGAATAATAATATGCTTTGTCTGCACTTCTTCTCATAAAATGATGCCGCTATTATTAAAGGAAAGAGTATCATTTAGTGACATTACATTTCTGCTCTTGTTTTAATGGGGTTGTATATATAAGATATTCTAGGTATTTTACATATATGAGTCAATCACTTAACTGCTTTCTGGCTTGGTTGACTGAGCTTGTTTAGCCTTAGCTTGGTAAGGCCAGTTCGGTCGGCTAGGCTAAGTGTACATTATCGATTGACTGAGCTTGATTGACTTTGGGTCAATAGGACTGATTCGATTGTCTAGGCTTTGCAGATTGGTTAATCTCGTCTAAATGTCGACCCTCGATTTCTGGATAAGGAGCTTTTGTCGGCGGAGCGAGACTAGATTATCAAGAAAAGGGTGAATCACTGCAGCCCTATAGGTAGCTCGTTCTTCAAATAAGAGAGCTTGTGGGATGACCATACAACTCTATTATACTGTCAATTCTTGATCCTTAGTGAGGAGCCTCGGGGCATCCGTAGGATGTCTAGTGATATTGAAGAACTGGGTCTATCATCAGTTCGAATCTACCATAAAGTAGGTTGCAACCCTCCGTTTGCTTTCTTATAATGCTTGGCTCAGCTGCCACCGATTGATCAATATATTGACCACCCTTTTGTCTTTCTGCTGGATCAGTCGTCCATCGGCTTTGGCTCTGACGGCTACATTCGATCATATAAGTGGGTCTCCTTATCTATTGTTCTTCATTTATAATACCATCTTCTATCAAGATCGTGTTAAATCTCCTCGTGATCAGTGCTGGTGTACAATGAAGTACAAAAAACCATACTTCACACTTTTCTCTCCCATTGACAAACAACCTACACCAAGCCGAACAAAAGCATATTAATTCATTTGCTGTGAAAAGGTAGTCGTTAGTTTAATCTTACATTAGAATGAAAATGAAAAACAAAACAAAGAGTCCCAAGTCCATGTAATGACATGAGAGATTGATTCTCCTCTCTCGTCGTTCGTCCATTTACGCCATTCCGACGGCTGTCGGCGGCAGCGCTTGTTCATAATCGCATGATTCAACTGGATGTCACTCAAAACATGTGAAATCCGTTAAAGAATATTTTGGATGACGACGATTATGACTGTGGCCATATCATGATGAAGTAAAAGAGTTTACTTTTGAGTTGTGATTTCAATTATTCGACCTTAAAGACTGCGCCTTTTTGCAGCATATTTGATTTTTTTTTTTTCATGGCAAGCAGAATTTCTGTTTTAAGGTGGTTTTTGGCTGCACATAGAATTTAAATTAAATATAGTTTTATAAATAGGATAAATTTGAGTTTATCAAATTTAGATGCTCTAAATTCATAATAATGTTTGAATCAGTTAAGATAAATCGACTTCAATATGTCTTGCTAGGAATCTTATTTCATGATTGTATAGCCGGAAAATATCGCATCGCTAAGATGAAGAATCAACTGTTAGAAACGGTGGAGCTCGGTCCACTATGCTTGGGTGGTTACTTTGCTTTGGAGAGTCACACTTCTTCACAAATAACCACTCTCGTCTTCATCTTTTGTGAAGTGATGCATATATTCGCTCCCTCCTGTTCGTGATAAAAGCTTCGGTTGGCTCTCCTTGGGTTTAGATGTCACGCTTTGAGTTCTTCTTCGGTTTCCTCGGGATAAAGGAAGGTTTCCTCGGGGCAGAGGAAGAGAAGTGTAAGGAGGTGTAGTTCCTTGCGGCAGAAGAAAAAGATGGTTCTCCCTATGCTTCTTTTTGGTGGCTTAACGTAAAAGAGAAATTGGGTTTATTTCTCTTGTAAGTTTATTTTCTTCGGTGTATCATGGTGTAAAGTTTTCTTCGGTGTATCTCGATATAGAGAGAAAAGAACAGAAAGAGAGAAGACAGAGAGCAACAAAGAGTGAGAGATTCCTCTTGTAAGTCGAGGTGATTGACTGGTGTAAATTCCTCTAGTAGTAATATTCTCTGCAACTCCGTGGACGTAGGCAATTTGCCGAACCACGTAAATATGTGTGTTACGTTGTGGTGTTGTTGTTTTCTGGTGTGATTTTTCTCGTTCTATTTTTTGCTTCATTAAAGATCATTCTTCTTTTTTATATTTTATATACCACAACTAGTGTATAGATCCCACAACAACAACTGGTATCAGAGATTTGTTTAGGATCTGAGGAAGAATGATGACTGCAGATGAAGTAAAGGTTTCAGGGATTAAGAAATTTGATGACACAGATTTTGGTTATTGGAGAATGCAGATAGAAGATTATCTTTATAAGAAGAAACTTCATCTTCCGTTATTGGGGAAAAGACCTGAAAGGATGGATGAGGCTGAATGGAATCTGTTGGATCGATAACTTCTGGGGGTTATTCGATTGACCCTATCGATGTACGTTGCACACATTGTCGTCAAGGAAAGGACGACTGCAGATCTCATGGCAGCCTTATCAGGTATGTATGAAAAATCATCGGTGAATAACAAGATGCACTTGCTGAATAAGTTATTCAATTAAAAGATTGTGGAAGGTGTTTATGTTGCTCAACACCTGAATGTTTTCAATACTATCACAAATCAATTGTCGTCTGTATAAATTGATTTTTATGATGAGATATGTGCACTGATCTTGTTGGCTTCATTGCTAGATAGTTGGGAAGCCAAGAAAATAGCAGTTAGCAGTTCTGCAGGTAAATCTAAACTGAAATACAATGATATTCGTAATTTGATTTTGGCTGAGGAAGTTCGCAGGAAAGATTCTGATGAGGTCTCAGGTTCGAGTTCAGCATTGAATGTTGATTTCAGAGGGAGATTTCATGACAGGAACTTAAGTATAGGGAGATTAAAATCAAAGTTTAGTAAGCAGACAACCTGTTGAAATTGTGGCAAGGCTGGCCACATAAAGAAGAACTACTGAAATCCTAAGAAGATGGAGAATGTTAGCGCAAATGTGGTATCTGAAGAATCACATGATGCATTATTTTTGGCAGTTCATAGTTTTGTTGAAGAGTTGATATTGAATTCAGGGGCTTTGAATGTGGTAGGAAATCTACCAGAGGCCACAATGCAGGGCAGTGATGGAAGTGAAGAGGAAAATGGGTCTGGGGCACCCATTTTTATTGTTCCACGGACAGATGTTGAAGAACCACAGAGCTCTGAAGAAATCTTGCAAGATGAAAGTTCGAGCAAGTGGGAGCTGACAGAACTTCCACTAGGGAAGAATGCATTGCACAACAAGTGGATGTACGAGGTGAAGACTAAGCGTGATGTCAGTAAGAGGTACAATGCTAGACTTGTTGAAAAAGGCTTTCAATAGAGGCAGGATGTTGCCCATGCAATGAGAGTTGTAAGAAGTGATAAGAGTGACCCAGGAAATAGCTTGGAGGTGCAAAGCTATGTGGAGTCTGCTGATATGTTAACTGAGGGTGTTACTTTTGAGAAACTGAAGTTGTGCACAGCTTCAGTTGTTCTTCTAGAGTGAAGACAGTGCTTTGAGTTGCAGAGGTGGAGGATACATGTTGAAGAAAAAGGCGACACCGTCAATGGAGGATATCAGTTTGAGGAAAGAGAAGTTGCAGCCTGTGTACCGGTCTCTAAGTGGAAGAATTGTTAAAAACGGTGGAGCCCGGTCCACTATGCTTGGGCGGTTACTTTGCTTTGGAGAGTCAAACCTCTTCAAAAATAACCACTCTCGCCTTTCTCTTTTATGAAGTGATGCATCTCTTCGCTCCCTCCTATTCGTGATAAAAGCTTCAGATGGATCTCCTTGGGTTTAGATGTCATGCATTGAGTTCTTCTTCGGTTTCGTCGGGATAGAGGAAGGTTTCCTCAAGGCAGAGGAAGAGAAGTGCAAGGAGGAGCAGTTCCTTATGGCAGAAGGAAGAAGAAGAAAATTGTTCTCCCTAAGCTTTTTCTTGGTGGCTTCTGACAGAAGAGAAATTAGGTTTATTTCTTTTGTAATTTGTCTTCTTCAGTGTATCTTGGTATAGACAGAGAAGAACAGAAAGAGAAGACGAGAGAGTGCAACGAAGAGTGAGAGATTTTTCTTGTAAGTCAAGGTGATTGACTGGTGTAAATTCCTCTAGTAGTAAAATTCTCTGCAATTCCGTGGACGTAGGTAATTTGCCAAACTACGTAAATATGTGTCTTCCGCTGTGGTGTTGTTCTTTTATGGTGTGATTTTTCTCGTTCTATTTTCGTTTCATCAAAGATCGTTCTTCTTTTATATATTTTATATATCACAACTGGTGTATAGATCCCACAACATCAACTGCCTCCAGAGTTGCACCAGCAGCCACACACCCATTGGGTATGCCGCCCTGGCTAGCCACCATCCTTAAGCTGCTCGTCCGCCATGGCTGGCCACCTCCAGCCAGTTGACAAAAGTACTTCAGCCGACCGACCACCCTTGTCAACCATCTGCAGTAGGTCGGTCGCATTGGGCCGCCACCCTGGTCAGCCACCTCCAGCCGGCCACCAAGATAAACTCGGACGGCAACCTTCACCAGCCATCCCTAACTAGCTTCCCAACATGGATCGGCCAGCAAGTTCCATTGAGTCGTCCACCTTCGTTGGCCATCTCCAACCGACTGACCCCACTTGGCCAGCCACCCAACGCTGATGGGCTTACAAATGAAAAAGCTCCACGATGTCAAATCTTGGCAAAGAATGGACGAAAATAATTTTTACTACCCTCCATAAAGCAAGGGCATATTTGTAATCATATCATCACGTTATTTTTACTTTTATAAATATAGGACCATTGGCATGTACAAAAAAGTCCCTAGGTTCTCTCTCTATCAACTGTCATGTAAAAGGGAACTCTCACCTTCTTCCAACTTGTAACCCTCAAATTTAATAGAATAAAAGGACAAAGAGCCCAGGAACACCCCTCTTTGCCTCCCCCCTCTCTTCCATCCCCTTTTCTCTCCCTCCGTCACTGTGCTCTTTCCCTTGGGCACTCATATGAAAGATTTTGATTCAACATCATAAAAGGTGTGGTGAGCGTGGAGCATATCGACAACAAAAAGACAAGCGCACCATAAGGGAGAAAGTCTTAAACCAAAAAAACAAACACAGAGAAATAAAATCACGCAAACAAAATAGAAAAAGAAAAATAAATTTTCAAAAAGAAAATGGACAAAAGTAAATAGCATAAAGAAAGAGGAAAGCCAAAAAGTTGAAAGAAGAAGAAGAAGAAATAATGACCTCCTTACACTCCAAGAGAGAGGATACCCTAAATAGAAACATAAAAAAATAAGTATTTCTTTTCTTTAAGTTTGTTTTCATTACTTTAAGGAAGAAGAAAGAAGAAAGAAAAATGCAAATCTCTCCACACTAAAGCCTCTCATTAAGAATGAGCAAACAAAACCTCTCCTCATGCTCGAAATAGCCAAAACCCATTTCAAAACTCGACTCAAAGAAAGCTATATAAGAGATTTCGTGTCCAGTAGCCACAAGCTTCTAAGAGGATACAACTAAATAACCTCCTTAGTGAGTCTCGACAATTACCCCCATGAAGGTAGTGATAAGTTTCTCTTAAGACTTGACAAAAGGCAGACCCGCCCATGTGAAGTTCCAATAAGAGAAAAAGAGATAGGCAAGGAGTAAATCCAAGTTGTGTAGAAACCACCCCTAAAAAAATCTTATAAAAAAAAAAAACAATAATCTTCTCAAAATGGACTCTTCAAAAGCTAACAAAATGACTCTTAAAAACTAAGTCCAACTAGCGTTCATGAAATTATATTCTTTGTATTTATGAGGCTATTATTTTTATTACAGCTTCACTTTGAAGATGTAAATAATTCAATGGCTTTATGTATAGATAGAAAATGTCACCTCGCTGAGACAAAGGAACAACCATCACCGGAGTCGCACCAGTAACCACTTACCCATCAAGCCAGCCACCCTCTTCAGCCGACTGACCCCATTGAGCTAGCCAAAAATGCTTCAGTTGGTCCATCACGCTAGCTGACCACCTCCAGCTGGCCGACCGCATTAGGTTGGCCGCCTCCCACCATGGGTCGGCCACCAAGTTCCACTCGGCCTGCCATCCTTAGTTGGCCAACCACTATGGACCCGCTCCCAAGTTCTAATTAGTCAGCCACCTCCACTCGGTCAGCCCCTTATGGTTGGGCACCCAACACTGATAGGCCCCACAAATGATAAAGCTCTAGGAAGGAAGGACAAAATACTCCGTACTGACCTCCATAAAGCAAGGACATATCGTATCCAAGACGCCAAAACTTATCGCGAAGTATGTTCGCCGCATAACACCGTAAGTCTCAAGTAATTATACGGTTAAAGATATATATATCTGTGTGTGTGTGCCGCTCACCATGATTATTTGATAGTGCAACCTAGAGTAAGTCCCATGGGATTATGAGTTCGATCCCACCTGAGTGCATTTGTCTTGCAGTGCGGGATTATGTGGTTAGACACATGAGTGTGGTGGGGGCTCGTATCATAACCTCCAACTATTTTTTTTAATATATATATATATATATATATATATATNTTTTAGCTTGAGTTAAGGTGGCTAACCAGGGGTTGGATCATGGTTAAAGCTTATGATGCTCAGTAAAAATGGCACCATAGGGTATGTACATGTGGTATGGCAAGTCCCTTGATTTAACCTCTTTATTATCCCTTTAAGAATTTTTTTCAAAAATTTACCCATGGGATAAAATATGAAGCTTAATCATGGTGTATGGCTAGCTTTAAACTCAACCCTAGAGTCTAGGATGAGTTATGGTAAGACTCATTTAACCATACCAAGCTCAATTGGTTTGGATTTGACCATAAGTCCAAGGAGGTGCACATTACCAAATCTTGTGTTTGGACTAGATTAGGCATGTCAATTGACCCAATTAAATATGGCATTTGGTGTAGGAGACCATGAGGAACAACTTTTATAAAGGGTGAAAGTTATTTTGAGGTCAATTGGTTAATCAATTTGGTGGATTTTTTATTTTTAACCCATTTTAAGCATGTTGGGCTAAGTTTGGGTCAAACTTGGGCTAGTCATGGGCTAAGTTCAAATTGATTGTTGTGGTTGGTGTAAAATATCATAATGAACAATTTTAATGAAGGATGAAAATTGTTTTGAAGTTGATTTGGTGGTCAATTTGGATGGATTTTGATGGGTTTATTTTGAAGTTGACTTGATGGTCAATTTGAATGGGTTTTGATGGGTTTTGGTTTTAGACCTAAAGGGCTAAACTTGGGTCAAACTTGGGCTAGCTTTGGGCTAAGCTCAAATTGATTGTTTTATTTGGTGTAAAACATCATTATGAACAACTTTCATGAAGGATGAAAGTTGTTTTGAAATTGGTTTTTGGTGTGAAACATCATTATGAACAACTTTCATGAAGGATGAAATTTGTTTTGAAGTTGGGTTTGGTGTAAAACATCATAATGAATAATTTTCATGAAGGATGAAATTTTTTTTGAAGTTGACTTGGTGGATTTTAATGAAATTTGGATTTAGACCCAATTTAGGCATATGGATCTAATTTGGGTCAAAATTAAGCTAGCTTTGGGCTAAGCTCAAATTTATTGTTGGTTTTGGTCACAAATGACCTTATACAAGATTTTCAAAAAAAAATTGGATGTCAATTTGAGGTTTAAGGCATTCAATTGTTGAGATTTGGGTGTTAGCTAATAATTGGGCTAATTGGGGGTTTTGGTCAAAGGTGGTCAAAGGTGATTTTTGGGCCATGGAGGGTCATTTTGGTAATTTGGCTATTTTTTGGAAATTTTTGTCAATTTTGGCAAATGTGGATATATTCAAAGTGTTTGGAATGAGTTTTGATCAGTTTTGGGTATTTTGGTCAAATTTGGGAATTTTGACCAAATTTGGGTCCCAAGGGCAGTTATGTAATTTGGAGGTGCCTAAGACAAAAGACCCAAGAGGAGCATTTCAAGTAGAATTGGATAAATATCCATTCTAAATGAACCATATCAATAAAAATCTCCATTTTGGGCTCTCATGTATTGATCTTAGCCAGGGTATTGTGAGGGTATTGTGAAGATATGGTGAGGGTATAATGTACCTTAGCTCCGAATCAACACCCATGGTCAATTCTAAGGCCAAGTAACCCTATAGGAACTCTTCTTGAGCTTCCACATAATGATCTTACCTTCTAAATATTAGAGGTTAGGACCAATATGTGGAACTTCAAGTTGAGTAAAGAAAAGAGTTTTGAGTTTCTAATGATGAGGGTACCTTTTCTAGTTTTCTAAGACTAGACAATAGGAAAGTCCTATGGCTAGACCTAGGCTACTAAAAAAGTTTCTAGACCTCAAAAAAAAGTGAGGTCAACAAGGCTTTCAATAGAGGCAGGATATTTTCCATGTAGTGGGAGTTTTAAGAAGAGACAAGAGTGACCCAGGAAATAGCTTGGAGGTGCAAAGCTATGTGAAGCCTACTGATATGTTAACTAAGGGTGTTACTTTTGAGAAACTGAAGTTGTGCACAACTTCAGTTGTTCTTCTAGAGTGAATATAATACTTTGAGTTACAGAGGTGGAGGATTCAAGTTGGAGGATTCAATGTGGAGGATACATGTTGAAGAAAAAGGCGACACCGCTGGTGGAGGATATAAGTTTGAGGAAGGAGAAGTTGCAGCCTGTGTACCGGTCTCCAAGTGAGAGAATTGTTAGAAACGGTGGAGCCCTGTCCACTATGCTTGGGCGATTACTTTGCTTTGGAGAGTCACACCTCTTCACAAATAACCACTCTCTCTCCTTTCTCTTTTGTGAAGTGATGCATCTCTTCGCTCCATCCTATTCGTGATAAAAGCTTCAAATGGCTCTCCTTGGGTTTAGATGTCACGCTTTGAGTTCTTCTTCGGTTTCCTTAGGATAGAGGAAGGTTTCCTCGGGGCAGAGGAAGAGAAGTGCAAGGAGGAGCAGTTCCTTATGGAAGAAGGAAGAATAAGGAAGAAGAATAAGATTTTTCTCCTTAAGCTTTTTCTTGGTGGCTTCTGGCGAAGAGAAATTGGGTTTATTTCCCTTATAAGTTTGTATTATTTGGTGTATCTCAGTATAAATGAAGAAGAAAAGAAAGAGAAGAAGAGAGAGAGCAACAAAGAGTGAGAGATTCCTCTTGTAAGTCGAGGTGATCGACTGGTGTAAATTCCTCTAGTAGTAAAATTCTCTGCAACTCCGTGGACGTATGTAATTTGTCGAACCACGTAAATATGTGTGTTCCGCTGTGGTGTTGTTATTTTTTTGTGTGATTTTTCTCGTTCTATTTTTGCTTCATCAAAGATCGTTCTTCTTTTATATTTTTATATACCACAACTGGTGCATAGATCCCATAACATCAACTGCCGCCAGAGTTGCACCAGCAGCCACGCACTCATTGGGTATACCGCCCTGGCTAGCCACCATCCTTAAGCTGCTCGTCTGCCATGGTCGGCCACCTCCAGCCAGTTGACAAAAATACTTCAGCTGACCGACCACCCTTGTCAACCATCTCCAGCAGGTCGGTCGCATTGGGCCGCCAGCCTGGCCAGCCACCTCAAGCCGGCCACCAAGTTAAACTCGGATGACAACCTTCGCCAGCCATCCCCAACTAGATGCCCAACATGGATCGACCAACAAGTTCCATTCAGCCGGCCACATTCACTGGCCATCTCCAATCGACTGACCCCACTTGGCCCGCCACCCAACGCTGACGGGCCTTACAGACCGAAAAGTTCCAAGATGTCAGATCTTGGCGAAGAAAGGACGAAAATAATTTTTACTACCCTCCATAAAGCAAGGGCATATTTGTAATCATATCTTCACGTCGTTTTTTTTACTTTTATAAATATAGGGCCATTGACATGTACAAAAAAGTCCCTAAGTTCTCTCTCTATCAAGTGTCATGTAAAGGGAACTCTCACCTTCTTCCAACTTGTAACCCTCAAATTCAATGAAATAAAAGGACAAAGAGCCAGGGAACACCCCTCTTTGCCTCCCCCCTCTCTTCCATCCCCTTTTCTCTCACTATGTCACCGTGCTCTTTCCCTTGGGCACTCATATGACAGATTTTGATTCAACATCATAAAATGTGCGGTGAGCGTGGAGCATGTCGACAACAAGAATACAAGCACACCGTAAGGGAGAAAGTCTTGAACAAAAAAAAAACAAACGCAGAGAAATAAAATCACACAAACAACATAGAAAAAGAAAAATAAATTTGCAAAAAGCCAATGGATAAAAGTAAATAGCATAAAGAAAGAGGCAAGCCAAAAAGATGAAAGAAGAAGAAATAATGACCTCCTTACACTCCAAGAGAGAGGATACCCTAAACAGAGAAACATAAAAAAATAAGTATTTCTTTTCTTTAAGTTTGTTTTCATTACTTTAAGGAAGAAGAAAGAAGAAAGAAAAAGACAAATCTCTCTGCACTAAAGCCTCTCATTAAGAATGAGCAAACAAAACCTCTCCTCATGCTCAAAATAACCAAAACCCATTTCAAAACTCGACTCGAAGAAAGCCATGTAAGAGGTTTCGTGTCCAGTAGCCACAAGCTCCTAAGAGGATACAACAAAATAACCCCCTTAGTGAGTCTCGACAATTGCCCCCACGAAGGTAGCGATAAGTTTTCCTTAAGACTTGACACAAGGCCGGCCCGCCCAGGTGAAGTTCCAATAAGAGCAAAAGAGATGGGCAAGGAGTAAATCCAAGTTGGGTAGAAACCACCCCTAAAAAATCTATAAAAAAAAAAAAAATAAACAACAATCTTCTCAAAATTGACTCTTCAAAAGCTAACAGAAGGACTGTTAAAAACTAAGTCCAGCTAGTGTTCATGAAATTATATTCTTTGTATTTATGAGGCTATTATTTTTATTACAGCTTCACTTTGAAGATGTAAATAATTCAATGGCTTTATGTATAGACAGAAAATGTCACCTCGCTGAGACAAAGGAACAACCATCACCGAAGTCGCACCAGTAACCACTCACCCATCAAGCCAGCCACCCTCTCCAGCCGACTGACCCCATTGAGCCAGCCAAAAATACTTCCGCTGCTCCGTCACTCTAGCCGACCACCTCCAGCTGGCCGGCCGCATTAGGTTGGCCACCTCCCACCATGGGTCGGCCACCAAGTTCCACTCGTCCTGCCATCCCCTGTTGGCCAACCACTTGGACCCGCTCCCAAGTTCTATTTAGTTCGCCACCTCCACTCGGTCAACCCCTTATGGTTGGGCACTCAACACTGATAGGCCCCACAGATGATAAAGCTCTAGGAAGGAAGGACGAAATACTCCGTACTAACCTCCATAAAGCAAGGACATATTTGTAATCGTATCCAAGACGCCAAAACTTATCGCGAAGTATGTTCGCCGCATAACACAGTAAGTCTCAAGTAATTATACGGTTAAAGATATATATATGTGTGTGTGCGTCGCTCACCATGGTTCTTTTGTAGTGCAACCTAGAGTAAGTACCATGGGATCATGGGTTCGATCCCACTTGAGTGCATTTGTCTTGCATTGCGGGATTATGTGGTTAGACACATGAGTGTGGCGGGGGCTCGTATCATAACCTCCAACTATTTTTTTTTAATATATATATTTATATATATATTCTCTTATCAACTACGTATTTTTTTAAGTACCCTTTTTTTAGAAGTAGTTGGGAGCATCTTCACAACTACGTATTTAAGTAGATTTCATTTCATTAATGAGTAAATTAATACATGAATTTTCTTAAAGCACAAGTAGCTATGTATGAGGTCATGCTTAATTCCTAGCCATCACCACCACATCATCAATCATTCAAACAATATTAGAGCATCTTCACATCATTCCTTGCATTGATTTCCTCCCTTTATAAGCCCTTCATATCTTCCCTCCTATTATTTTATCATAATAACTTGATTAGTTTAGCATTTAATTAATAACAACTCATTAAATAAATAATTCGCCAGCAATGGATAAAAGAAGCAAAAATGCAAGGAAAAATTAAGAGCTCTATTAAAAAACAGTTATGAAGCTGCTGAAGAAAAATCAGATACTAGAAAAGTTGTGGTGATTATTACAATTTTCTTAAAAAATCTGACCATAGCTAGAAAGCTGTCACCACACCTAATCAGAATTGGTCGGAAAATACAGATTTCAACGACAGTTTTTTTCTAATTTTTTGTTTTTACACCACCTTACCAAAAAAAAAATTATAATCTAGTGGGGCCATGAACACTAAAGTGGATAGGGAGATGAAAATCATGCATGTAACCATCATTTGGTTGGGTATTTAAGTAAAGCATTTTGCTAATTTTATTAAATTTATATGTTAACATTTATTAGAACAAAACTGCAAATACTCCTTTTTTTAGTTGTGCATTTGCTATCATTGAGCAGTTCACATTTCCCAATCGCCACGGCTATTCCACCATTACTCTAACNTTGTTAACATTTATTAGAACAAAACTGCAAATACTCCTTTTTTATAGTTGTGCATTTGCTATCATTGAGCAGTTCACATTTCCCAATCGCCACGGCTATTCCACCATTACTCTAACTATTAGGTGTTAGATTTGTAAATTTCATTTTATCTATTTCACACTTGTGTTAAATTTATTGTTAGTAAATTATTAAAAAAAAAAAAAAAAAGGTAGGAAGACCGTGCATTATTACATACAGATCACATGAAACTTGCTATTTACAAATCAAACCATTTTCTTTCGAGCAAATGTTACATCTGGACTCCTGACGTAGAGATAACTTCGGAGTCCAATAAAATCACGTCACGTTGAGGTGATAATAATAAAAAAAATTGTTTTAGCACAATGAAATATTACCCCTGTATTATTTCACATTATTCAGATGTTAATGTGGTGGTATTCATGTGTTATTATGTTTTAGGAATATTTTCGGTATTATAGTAACACAATAACACATCAATATCGCCACAATAACACATGAATAACGCTGAATAACACAAGAGCAATATTCTCTTGTGTTATCGGGCCAGATCACAGGAAAGCGCGCGCGTTTTCTTGAAGCCGCGTGTCCGCATATAAGTGGACTCCGAACGCATCTCTACGTTAGGAGTCCTGATAGAATAATTTTCCTCCTCTTTCATCCATTGTGCAAATTCACTCAAATATCAAAACTCCTGAAAAAAAAAAGTTTTCATTTTTATCAAATTCTCGGTAGTTTGAAAATATCACCCGGAGGTGGTTTGTAAATATTAATATTTTGAATGATCTGTGCGTAATTATCGCAAAATATTTATTTGCATCTCTTATCATGCAAGTAAATATTAAAAAAAGATGAGCTACAATGAAAATGTCATTTAGGTGAGCTTGCTATTCATGTCCTTGTCATGCATTTGTTGGTTGTGCAGCAGCTGCAACTCTTCTGTTGTTGGTATTATCATTTAAGAGCTTATTTTGGTCTCTTCAGACATAACTAGAGAAAACGAAAGATGGCTGTGGGTGTGGAGCTTTCATATGCTTTTTGTTTACAGCTTAGTTAATTTGATTTCTTGAAGCATGATCATAGAAATAGAATGATTGTTTGTAGTTGTGAAGTTATTATATGCTTTTCGAGTTAAGCCGAAGATTTGCTTGCTTGGCAGCTACTCTTTGTTTACCTACAATCAATGGTTCCCACATCAATTTAATCTTACCTTTATGGTGTAAGTATGTGTGTGTGCTCTCGTGCGTGTGTGAAAAAAATAGTAGGTGCGTGCAACACTAGTAAATATTGCGTTCGGACGCAGCTTACATCCGAACTCCGATTGAGATATTTTTTCGTGTGACACACCTACGAATAGAGAATAAGAGGAGAGAGAGTGTGTGCACACAGGTGTGCTCTCTTCTTATTGGTTATCTGTAGGTGTGTTGCATGCATCTAATATTTTCTCTTGTGTGTGTCTACATATAATAGGTTATTGATGGAGGTGTGTCAGCTCTGTCGATTAAGTTTTTATCTAGGATTCCTCAGTGGTAATGGTTTCTGGTCGAATTTTTGTTGGTTCTCTTTGGTTCTAGTTGGGTTATTTCACCCTAATTCGTGTTTGGGTGGTTTGGAGTAATCATTGAACAATCTATTTTCAGGTTTGGTTGGATTTTTTTTTTAATTTTTTTTGTGTGGTTTACTTGAAATTCGGTGTTTCCTTTACCTATTATTATGGCAGTGCTTTCCTTTGTTGATGTGTTAAAGGGAATTCAATTGATTGATGGAAATTCTCTCTGTTTTCTGAATTGTTTGCATGAGGAGTTTGCTGGTAATTTAAAAGTTGATATGTTAAGGAAAGTTGGGAGAAAGTCTTGTAACCCGCTCTTTACTTCTCTGAATTAAAAACTTCTAAACTAATTGCGCCACTTAAATTTGCCCTAATTGGCAAGTTTACATACCACCATCCTAAGATGGATATAATTTAAAGGTTTTTTGAAAATTTAAAACTCTTGGGCAAATGAAAAGTGGGTGTTATTGATGGTAGGCATATTATCATTAAACTTAATAAGGAAGAGGATTACGCTAGGCTTTTTGGCAATAAGTTCTGGTCCATTGATAAAATTAAGATGAAAGTTCTAAAATGGTCTCCAAAATTTGATCCTTCTATCGAACTTCCTATAATTCTTACATGGCTTCCTTTTTTTGGGTTAAGTCTGCATTATTTTAATCAAAATGTATTACATTATGTGGGAGCTATAGTTGGAAAACCTCTAAAGGTTGATTTAGCGATTTGTACTTTCAACAGACCCACTACATCAAGAATTCTTGTAGAGGGAGGCATCACTTCCCCTTTAACTAATGAAATTTGGTTGAGATCTCAAAACAGCGGTTATTAGCAAAAAGTAGAGTAATATATACCCAAATATCGTAATAAATGTAGAATCTTTGGTCACAACCTTGAAAATTTTCATGTTGTGTATCATGAACTAAAGAAGGATAGTAGGAGGAGGACTTCAAACAAAGGAGAACCTGAAGTGCCGAGGAACCAAAACTATAAGCATCCTATGGAAACAATCTAAAATAGTTGCACCCATAAAAGAAGACATCCCTGCTGCTGATACTGATCTTGACATCACTCAAGCACAACCTCTTCTAATAGGGAAATTGGGTGAATGATAATGTTTTTAGTGTCATTGAACCATTAAATGGTGCCTTCCTAAATGACCCTGATATCCATCATGAGCCACATAATGCAATCGTGGAGTTGAATTTTAATAGTGAGCAGATAAAAAATGTTGTTGAGGATATCAATGGAGAATGACAAATTCACTTAACCAACAGAATAAAATTCCATGCAAACAGAGAATAAAAGGCTACAATTCATTCAAGAGAAAAAAATTCTACAGGTATTCTAGCTAATTTGAATGATGGGGCACCCTCTAGAAACACTAGAGGGAAAATGATAAATTTCTAATGGTTAATTTTCTCATTTGGAATGTAAGAAGCATTTCTAAAAAGCAAGCCTCTAATATGATTAAGAATCTTTGTAGTGTTCATAAGCTTAATTGTTTTAGCATTCTTGAACCTCTTATAAATGAAGTAAACATCCATAATACTGTTAGTAAGTTAGGAAATTTCAATTTTGCTTATAACTGCAATTCAGAAATTCGCCTCCTTTGAAAAAAGAGATGGGGATTAGAGTCCTAGCAAACAATCCTCAATTTCATCATGTGGAAGTTAAATTCATGAAAATTATTGTGTAGGTTTGAATCATATATGTTGATTGGCTTGCTTCTGATAGAACCCAATTATGGAGTGATTTAGTGCAAGTTAAATCCCATTTGAACTTTCCTTTGCTAGTTGGTGGAGATTTTAATGCAATTTCTCTTTCCAATGAAAAGAAAGGTGGTAGGACACTGTGTTATAAGACTATGGCAACCTTCAAAAGTAATATTACTATTGTTGTGTTGAATGAAGTAAACTTTAGGTTCTTGCTATACCTGGAATAGGGGAAAATTATATGAGAAGCTTGATAGAATATTGATAAATAATGAGTGGTTTGATGCTTTCCCTTTTTCTAAGGTAAATCATCTTATCAGAACTGATTCTGATCACTTTCCTCTTCTCTTAAGAATGGAGTTCCTCTCTACTCCAAGGGTCCAAGTTTCTGAATATGTGGGTCACCCACCCCAGTTGTTAGACATTGTGGAAAAAAATTGGCTTAATGGCTGTCATATCAACTCTTGGGTTACTTTATGGCTCTCTCATAAGAATTTGTCAACTAAGTTAAAAGGCTAGAATTGTGAGGTCTTTGGAGATGTTTTCAAAGCTGAAGTGGTAGCTGAGGAGTAGGTCAAAATTTGAAAGAGAGGTTGAGGAAGATGTGAAGCAGGAGGAAGATCTCATAAGGGCTCAAGGTATTCTAAAGGATTGCCTTCAAAGAGAAACTGATTTTCTTAAACAAAAATCTTCTCATTTCAACTATTTGGAAGGGGATACAAACACAAAGTTCTTTCATTTTTGTATAAAACAAAGAAGACATGATAATGCTATTATTAGAATTAAAATGATGAGGATAATTAGATTTATTCCCAAAATGATATTATCCAATCTGTTATTGATTACTTTAGCAGTTTTTTAAAGAGGTGGATGTTAACATAACACAGCTGGACAGATGCATTTTCCCTATTATCACTAGAAATGTTGATTTTGCCATATGGAGGCACTCCAATCCATTGAAAAAAAAAAATAGCTGATCTAGATGGCTATACATCTGCCTTCTACATACATGCTTGGGACATTGTTAAAACTAATGTGGTGGTTGCCATCCGAAGCATCTTTCATGNTAAGGGAAAAAAAAAAGGTAGGAAGACCGTGCATTATTACATACATATCACATGAAACTTGCTATTTACAAATCAAACCATTTTCTTTCGAGCAAATGTTACATCTGGACTCCTGACGTAGAGATAATTTCGGAGTCCAATAAAATCACGTCACGTTGAGGTGATAATAATAAAAACATTTGTTTTAGCACAATGAAATATTACCCCTGTATTATTTCGCATTATTCAGATGTTAATGTGGTGATATTCATGTGTTATTATGTTTTAGGAATATTTCCGGTATTATAGTAACACAATAACACATCAATACCGCCACAATAACATATGAATAACGCTGAATAACACAGGAGGAATGTTCTCCTGTGTTTCCGGGCCGGATCACTGAAAAATGCGCGTTTTTTCTTGAAGTCACGTGTCCGCATATAAGTGGACTCTGAACGCATCTCTACGTTAGGAGTCCAGATAGAATAATTTTCCTCATCTTTCATCCATTTTGCAAATTCACTCAAATATCAAAATTCCTAAAAAAAAAATTTCATTTTTATCAAATTCTCGGTAGTTTGAACCCGGAGGTGGTTTGTAAATATTAATATTTTGAATGATCTGTGCGTAATTATCGCAAAATATTTATTTGCATCTCTTATCATGCAAGTAAATATTAAAAAAAGATGAGCTACAATGAAAATGTCATTTAGGTGAGCTTGCTATTCATGTCCTTGTCATGCATTTGTTGGTTGTGCAGCAGCTGCAACTCTTCTGTTGTTGGTATTATCATTTAAGAGCTTATTTTGATTTCTTCAGACACAACTAGAGAAAACGAAAGATGGCTGTGGGTGTGGAGCTTTCACATGCTTTTTGTTTAGAGCTATTTAAGGGCTTAGTTAATTTGATTTCTTGAAGCATGATCATAGAAATAGAATGATTGTTTGTAGTTGTGAAGTTATTATATGCTTTTCGAGTTAAGCCGAAGATTTGCTTGCTTGGCAGCTGCTCTTTGTTTACCTACAATCAATGGTTCCCACATCAATTTAATCTTACCTTTATGGTGTAGGTATGTGTGTGTGCTCTCGTGCGTGTGTGAAAAAAATATTAGGTGCGTGCAACACGAGTAAATATTGCGTCTGGACGCAGCTTGCATCCGAACTCCGGTTGAGATATTTTTTCGTGTGACACACCTACGAATAGAGAATAAGAGGAGAGAGTGTGTGTGCACACATGAGTGCTCTCTTCTTATTGGCTATCTGTAGGTGTGTTGCATGCATCTAATGTTTTCTCTTGTGTGTGTCTACTTATAATAGGTTATTGATGGAGGTGTGTTAGCTCTGTCGATTAAGTGTTGATCTAGGATTCCTCCGTGGTAATGGTTTCTGGTCGAATTTTTGTTGGTTCTCTTTGGTTCTAGTTGGGTTATTTCACTCTAATTCGTGTTTGGGTGGTTTGGAGTAATCATTGAACAATCTATTTTCAGGTTTGGTTGGATTTTTTTTTTAATTTTTTTTGTGTGGTTTACTTGAAATTCGGTGTTTCCTTTACCTATTATTATGGCAGTGCTTTCCTTTGTTGATGTGATAAAGGGAATTCAATTGATTGATGGAAATTCTCTCTGTTTTCCAAATTGTTTGCATGAGGAGTTTGCTGGTAATTTAGAAGTTGATATGCTAAGGAAAGTTGGGAGGAAGTCTTGTAAACCCGCTCTTTACTTCTCTGAATTAAAAACTTCTAAACTAATTGCGCCACTTAAATTTGCCCTAATTGGCAAGTTTACATACCACCATCCTAAGATGGATATAATTTAAAGGTTTTTTTAAAATTTAAAACACTTGGGCAAATGAAAAGTGGGTGTTATTGATGGTAGGCACATTATCATTAAACTTAATAAGGAAGAGGATTACGCTAGGCTTTTTGGCAATAAGTTATGGTCCATTGATAAAATTAAGATGAAAGTTCTAAAATGGTCTCCAAAATTTGATCCTTCTATCGAACTTCCTATAATTCTTACATGGCTTCCTTTTGTTGGGTTAAGTCTGCATTATTTTAATCAAAATGTATTAAATTCTGTGGGAACTATATTTGGAAAGCCTCTAAAGGTTGATTTAGCCATTTGTACTTTCAACAGACCCACTACATCAAGAATTCTTGTAGAAAGAGGCATTACTTCCCCTTTAACTAATGAAATTTGGTTGAGATCTCAAAACAGCGGTTATTAGCAAAAAGTAGAGTAATATATACACAAATATCGCAATAAATGTAGAATCTTTGGTCACAACCTTGAAAATTTTCATGTTGTGCATCATGAACTAAAGAAGGATAGTAGGAGGAGGACTTCAAACAAAGCAGAACCTGAAGTGGCAAGGAACCAAAACTATAAGCATCCTATGGAAACAATCTAAAATAGTTGCACCCATAAAAGATGACATCTCTGCTGCTGATACTGATCTTGACATCACTCAAGCACAACCTCTTCTAATAGGGAAATTGAGGTGAATGATAATCTTTTTAGTGTCATTGAACCATTAAATGGTGCCTTCCTAAATGACCCTGATATCCATCATGAGCCACATAATGCAATCGTGGAGTTGAATTTTAATAGTGAGCAGATAAAAAATGTTGTTGAGGATATCAATGGAGAATGACAAATTCACTCAACCAAAAGAATAAAATTCCATGCCAACAGAGAATTAAGACACAAGAATAAAAAGGCTACAATTCATTCAAGAGAAAAAAAATTAGCAGGTATTCTAGCCAATTTGAATGATGGGGCACCCTCTAGAAACACTAGAGGGAAAATGATAAATTTCTGATGGTTAATTTTCTCATTTGGAATGTAAGAAGCATTGTTAAAAAGCAAGCCTCTAATATGATTAAGAATCTTTGTAGTGTTCATAAGCTTAATTGTTTTAGCATCCTTGAACCTCTTATAAATGAAGTAAACATCCGTAATGCTGTTAGTAAGTCAGGAAATTTCAATTTTGCTTATCACTGCAAGTCCTAGCGAACAATCCTCAATTTCATCATGTGGAAGTTAAATTCATGAAAATTAATGTGTAGGTTTCTATCATATATGTTGATTGGCTTTCTTCTGATAGAACCCAATTATGAAGTGATTTAGTGCAATTTAAATCCCATTTGAACTGCCCTTTGCTAGTTGGTGGAGATTTTAATGCAATTTCTCTTTCCAATGAAAGAAAGGTGGTAGGACACCGTGTTATAAGACTATGGCAACCTTCAAAAGTAATATTACTATTGTTGTGTTGAATGAAGTAAACTTTAGGTTCTTGCTATACCAGGAATAGGGGAAAATTATATGAGAAGCTTGATAGAATATTGGTAAATAATGAGTGGTTTAATGCTTTCCCTTTTTCTAAGGTAAATCATCTTATCAGAACTGATTCTGATCACTTTCCTCTTCTCTTAAGAATGGAGTTCCTCTCTACTCCAAGGGTCCAAGTTTTTGAATATGTGGGTCACCCACCACAGTTGTTAAACATGGTGGAAAAAAATTGGCTTAATGGCTGTCATATCAACTCTTGGGTTACTTTATGGCTCTCTCATAAGAATCTGTCAACTAAGTTAAGAAGCTAGAATTGTGAGGTCCTTGGAGATGTTTTAAAAGCTGAAGTGGTGGTTGAGGAGTAGGTCAAAATTTGAAAGAGAGGTTGAGGAAGATGTGAAGCAGGAGGAAGATCTCATAAGGGCTCAAGGTATTCTAAAGGATTGCCTTCAAAGAGAAACTGATTTTCTTAAACAAAAATCTTCTCATTTCAACTATTTGGAAGGGGATACAAACACAAAGTTCTTTCATTTTTGTATAAAACAAAGAAGACATGATAATGCTATTATTAGAATTAAAATGATGAGGATAATTAGATTTATTCCCAAAATGATATTATCCAATCTATTATTGATTACTTTAGCAGTTTTTTAAAGAGGTGGATGTTAACATAACACAACTGGACAGATGCATTTTCTCTATTATCACTAGAAATGTTGATTTTGCCATATGGAGGCACTCCAATCCATTGACAATAAAAAATAGCTGATCTGGATGGCTATACAACTGCCTTCTACATACATGCTTGGGACATTGTTAAAACTAATGTGGTGGTTGCCATCCGAAGCATCTTTCATGGTGATATACCTCATAAACATTTTAGATGTTCTACTATCTCATTCCAAAAGATAAATTGAGGCATAAGTGGGAAAATTTCAGGCCTATTAGCTTAATTACTGTGGTTTCTAAAATCAAAAGTAAAATTATGGTTTAGAGGCTTCAAACTTTGCTAGATGATCCTATTTGTCCACAACAAACTTCTTTCATTATTGTGAGAAGTATTAATGATAATATTTTGATCACACAAGAATTATTTTTGAATATCTACTCTAAGTGTAGAGGTGGTAATGGTTTTATGGAGCTTGATATTAAGAAAGCTTTTGATGACATTAATTGGGGTTTCATTATTGATGTGTTTAAAAGCAAAGGATTTAATGAGCATTTTTGCAATCTCATAAAGCTAATCATGGACAACAATTATTACTCCATCATCATTAATGGGTCTATCCATGGTCAGTTCAAATCAGGTGTTTCCCTTATTAATGGGTCTACCCATGGACAACAATTATTACTCCATTATCAGTAAGCGAAGAGGTTTCCTTTGGTGTCATCCACATGGCAAAGACCAAGTTGGCCTCTCCAGAATGGAATGACATAGAGGTTTCCCTTACAAATGATTTATCCTCAAGCTCCTTGGATCTAAGAAAAGGCATGTTATTTCTCACATCATCTTATCCTAATGCTAGTTAGGCCATCCTACACTTATGTTGGAAGGGAGGGACAAAAAGACCGCCTTTAAACTATATTTTTAGAGCTAAAGTACTCATTGGAATTCACATTTTCATATTCTTTTCACTTAGCTATTCCTTTTATCTGTTCTTATTTTGATGTCATCTTTTTTTTTTCTTCTTTTTAATTTTGATCGTGCACATAACTTTTACTGTGATCATTAGCCTTCCCCTAGCTACAAAAAGTACATATACACCCGTGCATGCATGCTTATGCACTGGAAGCCTATAACTACTGAAAATAGTGACAACGGCGACAACTTGATCTAGTATTTTTCTAAAAGTATATATTTAACCATTTTTAGCATTTTGGACTCAATTTTTATTTTTTCAATACTCCAAACTCAATGAAATATTTATGAGAGTTTGGATAATTTAAATTTTCAAATATTTTAGTTCCAATCAAGTTGGAAATTTCAATGATGTCTAAAATGATGACTAAGAGTTATCCAAATTCTTATATTTTAAACCGACATATACCTCAACTTTCAAAAATAATGGAGCAACTGATGTATCATCAACAATTTTTTATCATTAAACACAAACAACAAAGCATTTCAAAATTCAAACTCAAGATCATCATCTAAGCACCCATTTTAACAAATTGAGTTTCTTGATAAGATGAACTCAATGACACTAAAAGTGATCAAATTTAATTTTAAAACAACCTAGTTTGAACACTTAATAATTTTCTTGCATTAATTGGAAGTCCAGTGATTTTAACATTTGGAATGCTTATAGACAAATTGAGCATCTCAACTAGAGAAATTCAATGAGCACAAAATCATTTAATTTGGATGTCATTAAGGAGCTTAAATATTAAAAAAAAATTACTTGTGATAGAAGTAATCAATGTGGAAGGTCCCATGGAGTGTTTTAGGAGAGTGGGAAAATTTGCAAAATGACCCGCTCAAAAACTAAAAATAAGTCCCCATTCTTACTTTGAGGGGGGTGGGGGAGGGNGTAAATATTAAAAAAAAAATACTTGTGATAGAAGTAATCAATGTGGAAGGTCCCATGGAGTGTTTTAGGAGAGTGGGCAAATTTGCAAAATGACCCGCTCAAAAACTAAAAATAAGTCCCCATTCTTACTTTGAGGGGGGTGGGGGAGGGGCGGTGGGCAGTGAAGAGAAGAGGCTTAATAATAAAACTTAACTCTTAAAGTCACTGCAATTTTCACCGACCATCAAAGGTCGTACCTAACCGTCACAGTTTGTCACCAGTCATCAAAGATCATCATTAACTACCGGCAGTAATTTGTTACGACCAACTACAAACTTCATACCAACCAACTACAACTTTTGTAGCCAACTACTTTTGTTGTAGTCGCCAACATCAACTTGTAATCATATATTCCCTTGCTAATACGGGAGAAGAGAAGATCTGTACTTTTCAATTTCTTAGTAGATTATTTTAATTGGGCGAGTACCCATAATTTTTTCTTTTTCTAGAAATTTTCACATAAAAATATTGATGTCTCAGCCTACTATCTTCTTTTATATATGTATGTTTTGGATCTTCGGGTGACACTAAGATGTAAATTATCATAACCGCTGTCACCAACCATCAAATGTTGTCGCCGACCACCAAAGTTTGTAGCCAGCCATTACATGTCACTGTAGACCACCACCAATAATTTGCTATGACGAACTATGACCATTATAACAACCNATCACCAACCATCAAATGTTGTCGCCGACCACCAAAGTTTGTCGCCAGCCATTACATGTCACTGTAGACCACCACCAATAATTTGCTATGACGAACTATGACCATTATAACAATGTTGACCTCACTTTTGGTTGAGGTCTAGAAATTTCTTTAGTAGCCTAGGTCTAGCCATAGGACTTTNCCAGCTATAACTTTTATAATCAACTTCTGATGTTGTACCCATCAAAATCATCTTGTAATCTCATCTTCTTTAGTACAGGAGAAAAGTAGACATATATATACTTTGAATTTTCTAGTATATTATTTTAATTGGGCCTAACACTATAGTTTTTTCTCTTTTTAGTATTTTTTCACATAAAAAATCTTAATGTGTCATCCCACTATTCCTCTTTTATATATGTATGTGTAGGTTTTTCGTGTGACACTAAGATATTCAATTATCACTCTACCACAGTAAATTTTGTATAACACAACAAGCTCCAATAAAAAAATATATCATGTAACCTATCAAATTGCATTTAACAAATCAAATAAATCTAATGGAACAAAAAAAAAAAATCATAACTTGATTGTTTTCTATGGATTTTTGTTCAAATTTTTAATTGTTAACTTTCAAATGTTCTAAAATAATTATATGAATACATACGCGCGCACACACATATAGATAATATGTGTGTGTGTGTGTTGCAATTCTTGGCATATTGGTGATGTGGTCACGATAAGTCTCCTCAGGTCAAGAGTTCAATCCCACCGTGACGCGGGGTTTCTGAAATTTTAGGCACATCACGCGGGCTCACATCATGAGATCAAAAAGGACATGGAAAATCGATATTTGGGCCTCTGTCAAATATGGATTTCCCTTTTTTAATACACACACACACAAAAATATTAAAGTAATTTAAAATAACATTATAAATTAAAATGAAATTTTAACATAAAAAAATTAAATACATGCCCTTTTGATTTAATTAATATAATTGTGTATAATTTCGTAAATTTTTATAACTTCATAATATAAAATTTTAAATTTATTTTTTAAATTTTTTCTCTTTTAAAGCATGAGCTTGAGCCAGTATTTAGTAATTGATTTTAAATCAAATAACTTTAGGCCTCTTCATTGTCTAAAGTAAATTTTACTAACCTTCTTTATATCACCTTAATTATCTTCTAATTTTCATTAACATCCTTCAAATCTCATGATCATCTCATTTAATTTTATTATTATGTTTAATCTACCAGAAATCATTTAATATAAAGATTTAGAACTTCAAACATATGCTTGTTATCAATAAAATAAATTAATGTATATCTTATTGTCACCTTCCAAAAGAGCTCTTCGGGGTGGTGGGCAGCCCAGGACTTAAATACTGTTTTTCGACCCTACACTTAGCTGATGTTGGATTTTTTGTCCGTGACATTCTCCTCTGCCCAATCACGTGACGCCCTCGTCACGGATCGACTCCACCGAGTTTCCCACCAGATCATGGAGAGTCCACACATCTGACAGACAGTAATCTGCTCTGCTACCACTTGTTACCTCCCAAAAAAGCTCTTCGGGGTGGTGGGCAGCCCAGGACTTAAATACTACATTTCAGCCATACAACTAGCCAATGTGTGACTTTTTGTCTGTGACATGAGACTCATAAATTAAATTCATGTATACCATAAGTTTCATCAAGAGTCCTGATACAGTTTCATGTGTAGATGGTGTTATTGGAAGTATTATTGGTAATATTGTGCTGTTATTTTACCAAAATAATACCACAATACTATCAATAACACCCCCAATAACATTATCTGCACCTAATCAGAATGTAGGACATCCGGATGTAATATTTTTTCCATAGGAGCAACAAGTAGTAACAGTCTTAATGATATGGCCCAACTCAATAATGCATNCGAGAAGTATTAATGATAATATTTTGATCACACAAGAATTATTTTTGTGGTAATGGTTTTATGGAGCTTGATATTAAGAAAGCTTTTGATGACATTAATTGGGGTTTCATTATTGATGTGTTTAAAAGCAAAGGATTTAATGAGCATTTTTGCAATCTCATAAAGCTAATCATGGACAACAATTATTACTCCATTATCATTAATGGGTCTATCCATGGTCAGTTCAAATCTGGTGTTTCCCTTATTAATGGGTCTACCCATGGACAACAATTATTACTCCACTATCAGTAAGCGAAGAGGTTTCCTTTGGTGTCATCCACATGGCAAAGACCAAGTTAGCCTCTCCAGAATGGAATGACATAGAGGTTTCCCTTACAAATGATTTATCCTCAAGCTCCTTGGATCTAAGAAAAGGCATGTTATTTCTCACATCATCTTATCCTAATGCTAGTTAGGCCATCCTACACTTATGTTGGAAGGGAGGGACAAAAAGGCAGCCTTTAAACTATATTTTTAGAGCTAAAGTACTCATTGGAATCCACATTTTCATATTCTTTTCACTTAGTTATTCCTTTTATCTGTTCTTATTTTGATGTCATCTTTTTTGTTTCTTCTTTTTAATTTTGATCGTGCACATAACTTTTACTATGATCATTATCCTTCCCATAGCTACAGAAAGTACATATACACCCGTGCATGCTTGCTTATGCACTGGAAGCCTATAACTACTGAAAATAGTGACGACGGCGACAACTTGATCTAGTATTTTTTCTAAAAGTATATATTTAACCATTTTTTAGCATTTTGGACTCAATTTTTATATTTTCAATACTCCAAACTCAATGAAATATTTATGAGAGTTTGGATAATTTAAATTTTCAAATATTTTAGTTCCAATCAAGTTGGAAATTTCAATGATGTCTAAAATGATGACTAAGAGTTATCCAAATTCTTATATTTTAAACCGACATATACCTCAACTTTCAAAAATAATGGAGCAACTGATGTATCATCAACAATTTTTTATCATTAAACACAAACAACAAAGCATTTCAAAATTCAAACTCAAGATCATCATCTAAGCACCCATTTTAACAAATTGAGTTTCTTGATAAGATGAACTCAATGACACTAAAAGTGATCAAATTTAATTTTAAAACAACCTAGTTTGAACACTTAATAATTTTCTTGCATTAATTGGAAGTCCA